>JARVGP010000670.1:0-34407 GCA_029876185.1 Mansonella ozzardi | reverse complement strand
TTTTTTTTTTTTTTTTTTTTTTTTTTTTTTTTTTTTTTTTTTTTTTTTTTTGCTTAATTCAGCTATTAAATCGAGAGTTTTGTCTAGGTGCAATCAAGATACGGAAATAGCTCTAAAAAGACTTTCAGACTTTCTAAAAAAGACTAATCACTTTTTTTTCCTCATTCATTTTCTGTATTGAAAAATAATCTCTTTTTTGCTTTCAGTGGTGATCAAGGCTATATTTATATAACTATTGTGTACAATGTCTCAGTCTCTTTGGCTCTTTATGGTCTCTTTTTATTCTATACAGCTACACGTGATTTGCTCTCACCATATCGACCTGTTTTGAAATTTCTCACTGTCAAATCAGTTATTTTCCTCTCTTTCTGGCAAGGTTAATTGCTTTAATGTCTTTTTTAAATTGTTATTCGGTATAGTTCATAGCGGTGATCGAAAGGCGTTGGGATGAAAGAGAAAGGTGCTTTTTGTTTATACTTTTCGAATTAATCAAGGTCATCTTCATATGACATTGCGTACTTATAACGATTTTCCTACAGCCTATTGATAACAAATGTACTTTTATTTGCATAAATATGCAGTAAGCAACACATAATTCTATGAGTAATGGAAGTGCACTTTTCGGTTCTTTTCGATGTACTATTTTATATGGTGGATTATTTTGCAGTTACAAACATTGTATAACCTTGCAATAATATGATACTTATAGCTTATCAAATTGCTGCCAGAATTTAGTTTAATGTTTCTTCTCTCGCATGTTATAGTGGATTTTCAGGTTTCCTGCTTGCTATCCTTGGTTCCACTTCGGCTATTGACCCAATTTACGATGCGGAAGGCCATGAGGTTATATCTCGCGGTACCGTTGCAGCGGCTTGGCAGAATTTTTTTATTTGTGTTGAAATGTTCTTTGCAGCGGTGGCCTTAAGATATGCTTTTAGCATTAGTGCGTATATCGACCCTAGCACAGGTTTCATTTATCTTTTCAAATTGTTTTATCTTCGAATTTGGTGTACACTTTGCGAATATTTAGTCAGTTGCTGGTATTTCGTAGCTCTCGGTATATTCTGCACTCTTTCCAGCAGTCCTCGACCTAAAGATATGGAAAGACTCAAAGTTAGAGGAGTATATAGTATTTGCAGTGTTGAACGGCAATGTTGGTGGACGACCAGTTACGCTGCAAAGTATTAGCAGTTCACTAAAAGAAACAATGAATCCTAAGGATATTATGCAGGACGCAATCCATAACTTCCATCCTCAATACCAGCAATATACGCAGGTTTTTGTTTTCACTGTAGTTTAATTTCTTTTAGCATAGATTAGGACTGGACATGTGTTCGGGTTGGGCAAGGAATATTAGAATTAAAAGTTATTAGTTCTTAAAATGGAAGTACATTGTTATAAAGCAGCCTCCCTAGGTATGAAACCATAATAATTTTGTAAGCTTAGCTCGTTAGTATTATTTTTATCACTGAAATCCTATTCATGATTTGTTTTCTTCCAGCATTCAAATCCAACGCGACCGGTCAGTACTAAAATGTTTCCAGGTTTTTTCTTTCAAATAAATGTTGTGATTTTTTTTTTTAAGAGTGTGTCATACACTCCCTCTCGGTGTTTATGAAAACGAGGTCACCGGAATGTTTTGTTGTTAGTGCGTTATGATGGTGTTGTGGTTTAGTGTCATGTTACTTGGTTCTGCATTCATGAACTGAACACTGCAGGAAAGGAAAATGGAAATTCGACATACTCTAATTTGAGATCTGGGAATAAAGTGTTGTGAGTTTTCTCGTGGTCGAATGCACCTTGTATATATTATAGAAGAATGTCCAAAATGAGGGGTTCAGAAAGTTATGTGGTGTTAGCATTTATTCTTCACTTCAACCACAGTACTGCTGTGTTCGATCCCACTTTGCACATCGCTATATTTTCATAAAAGAAGTTTTCCTAGTATTTGGTGACGTTTAAGTGGATAATATTTCTTTTCATTTTCCTGCGGTAATCACTGTTCATGTGCTTGCAAGTTTTGCTTTGTGTATTTGTTTTACTCAGATTTTTTTTTTTTTTTTTTGTTACTGTTTCACTATTGTGATTTATACTCATAGTTTCAGGGAACTACTGAAATGGTGCCAGGAGATGAACGGCGCCTGGCCAGTTCGTCAAGTGGTCAGATGACAGGTGGTTATTCAAGCATGGCGTATACTGGTGCTAATAGGATAATTACTCCAACCACACCTCCAGATATCACTGGATGGTGATTTTTCGTTTGCAGTATGCATTTCGATTGCAGCAGTGCTGAACCGTTGTCTAACTTTGGATAGCTTCTTGAACTTTCAGTTAAAAGGATAGCCTCTTGCTTTATTTTATCTGTGAGAAAGCATACATAAATTATAGTCCTGTTGACAGATTTCGTTTCATCGAGTAATTGTTTTGGTATGATTCTTACTGTAAGCGGTTGGTTTATACTCAGCTGATGCACTTTAATCAGTTGCAACTGTATTTCATGTCGAAAGAAAAAAAATTAAAAATTACATATTAAAAAAGAATTTTCGGTGGGCAAGGATAAGTTAAGCAAGAAATAGATTTTTAATTTTTTATCTTGCTGTTATTTCGTATGGTATCAGATTGACCAAGCATATATTTTATGGTAATGCCGTTTAACATTCCTTCTACCAACTGAAAAGATTTTTAAGATCTAGTGGTAGTAAACCTGTTGCAGCTCTCATTGGTTGCACTTTCTAAAATGTTACAACTAAGAAATGGGTAAAATGATGATTTTTTTTAAGCTTATCTAATTTATTAAATTTTAGAATAGTTAATCTGCATATGTTCTGAAATGTTAATACTGATTGTTTCGTAGATCTCAGCGTGTTATCATCATTTCACGCGTTTCCGTAGAATTTCCTTTGTTTAGCGTTTGTTATGCGAAAGTGAAGATACAAGAAATGTTTCTGCGCAATTCAAACAGTTGCGAGGCTTGAAAAAATGTTGAGCATATGCTTTTTTGATGTGTCATTATTCGTCTTTATTTCAATGGTTTGCAAGGCCTCCATATTTTTCTGTGATAATTTGTGCGGCGGGAAATTTATGTAATGTAGGAGGTGAGCGATTAAGTATGTTAAAGTGCTATCTGCCTAGTCTTTGTAAAATTTAAAATATGAAAGTGAAAAGTATTGTGTTCCTATTCCATTATCCTTTTTCCGTTTGAAATAGCGTGGAGAACATTTTTTTAAAAATATATTAATGCATAAAGAGTTACATTTCATTGTTTAATGGTTCTCGTAGTAATAATTTCTTTGATCGTTTTTTTTTTTTTGTGTTTTGTCCATATGCATATATGTTTTGTCTGTATTGCTACTTGTGTTCTTTCAAGAAAATAAATGTTATATTACCACCGTACATTGAATAGATAAAACATAAGGGAAATGGGTTTGGAGAGGCAGAGACATTTGAATTTGTTGTTTATGGCTATGTACCAAACTTAGTTATTCTGTGCGAATCAGCTTATTCTGATGAATGGATTTAATGCCTTCACAACAACAATTAAAATGGGATCAGTAAACATAAAGACGAAGTTTATTTTGTAGTAGTGGAATTGTTGTGCAAAATTCGGTACTACAAGGAGTTTTACCATTCATTTAAATTTTAGAAGAAAGTAATGTAAGCATCGTAAGGGATTGCTCTTAAAGGGTAATTACAGCTTGATGTACATGCAAAAGCGAAATTAGAAGCATAGTTTGAGGATTATTTGAAGAAAAGCAAATGTTTTTTGAAAATTTTAAACAAAATTTAGCTTATTTCAATCATTTAGAAACAACACTTTCATTATCATTTAAGTTATCAAAAAAAAAAAGCATTGATCTAATTGATGAATGAAGAAAGCTTTAATGAGAACGAGAATGAACAACAAGTTTCTGAGGTGAAATACATAACCAAACGATAGGAAGCAATTTGGATGAGATATGAGTGATGGATGGGATGAGATTTCAAAAAGAACGAAGTGGTCTGAAATCATAAAAGCGAGTATTGAAGAAATTTTTGTCGGGCGTGTCGCGTTATATTTGTTTAGGAGGTAATCGATTGTGATTGGACTGCCCGAATGGTGCCGGCCAATCAGCCAACTTGCGATTCATCGTCCGCCAATGAGATGTAAGTGGAACGAAGATTAGTAGGCGGGAGTTGAAACATGCTATTTTGGGGCTTTGGTAGGTTTCCTCCGCGGGAAAAGCAAGGAACGAGGAATTCTATCCTATATGTTTTTGAGCTGTTGAACTTTGTTCAGTTCAACGTTTGGGGAGCTCTCATTGAATTTTACTAGATTGTCACACCTTGAATAAATATCCATTTTTCTTTTTTTTTGTTCTATTTGTTACTTAATTTCTTTTTTTTTTATGAGTAGATCTTATAAAACAGTACATACAGTATTGTATTTCATGCTACTATAAGCTAAATTTACTCTTATGCATTGAAAAATTTATTTCAGTAGCGACGACAGTACGTCAACACATCCGTATATTATTGCAACTGGTAGTCAACCTACGTCAACCTCATCATTCCCTCAGGTTCATTTGAAATCCTGCTATGAGGTATTCTGTCTTTTCAGTGTCTAGATAAGAAATGATGAAATAACTTGAATTTAGCTGTTATATTTTATCATTTTTCTTATGGTAAATTTATGTTGCTTTCGACAACTTTTTGTGATGCAGTATATTGTGACTGAACATGCAAGCTTTTGACAAAATTTGTTAAAAGTTCCAGTAATTGTTTCAGTATCAGCCGTGTCAGGTACAAGTGGTTAATTTAGCAACTGATCTTGATACTGCGGTAAATGGTAATGATCAGAAATCGTATATATTGATACCAAATGCGCAGCAAGCATTTCAGCTCAATGGAAATTCTGTGCAGGTTTTTATCATTTATTTTAAGTAGTTCTGTAAGAAGCTAATAACTACATAGCTGAATGCGAAAGACATCTCTCGATTGAGCTCATTTCTGNAGAAATCGTATATATTGATACCAAATGCGCAGCAAGCATTTCAGCTCAATGGAAATTCTGTGCAGGTTTTTATCATTTATTTTAAGTAGTTCTGTAAGAAGCTAATAACTACATAGCTGAATGCGAAAGACATCTCTCGATTGAGCTCATTTCTGGGTTACAGTTTCAACTGCGAAGTCTTACTTAACTTCATTACAGTTCTTAATAGTTATGACCTTTTGGTAGTTTTTTTTCCTCTCAGTGATCTTACTGCTCCATAATTGTATCCATAACTACATACTTTTTTTTCCTCTCAGTGATCTTACTGCTCCATAATTGTATCCATAACTACATAGTTTTTGGGAAAAGTGGTACAAATTGCATTCTATTATCCTTTGCTTACAGCATTTATCATTCAGATATTGCCTAGTAATGTACAAGTGATCAATCTAAATGATGTTGCATCATACATCACTCTACCTGGTTCATCTTCGATATCTGCTAACGAGCAGAACCAACAACCTTCAACTTCTTCACCCATCATAGGCTCACCGTTCCTATTTGCAGGTATTTCACAGACTCATTTGATTTTATTCATTGAAGTGATTTAAAAAGCCTTTTATTTTATGACCTCCTGTCACTTTTAATCTTTAGCAGTGCTCTGTAATGCTACATAATCCTCGTCTTTAGCTCATAATAAATCAAACAAACATCTTTGACGTCTCTGAATGTTTTTATCCTCCCTGAAGTTTTTTAGTAATATATAGTGATATTATTGTCTCGAGACATACTTTTAAAAAGTTTTTAAAAGTTGTCTAGTTTCATCGTTCAGCTGCCAATCGATAGGAGGATTGAACTAGTTTACCGTTTCTTGTTATTTTGATTTCAAACTATCGCGCTTTCAGATGCTAAAGGAATTGATATCGCAAATGTTGTTCAGCTGTTAACGACACAGGTAAATTTTTTTAAATCTGTTAGTATAAAAAATGATTCAATCCATCAAGTTGTCTGTTATAGGGGACGGCGAACAATCCTCTTGTTTCCAAACCAGATGAAGAGCCGCTTTATGTCAATGCCAAACAGTATAATAGGTGAGTGTTTTTTGTACAAATTTTCTGCATAGTCGGCAGTTGTGTCGAGTGGAATTTCTTATGCATGCGTTACACATATGCACTTTGCAGAATTATAAAAAGAAGGGCAGCTCGAGCAAAACTGGAAAGTGAGGGAAGAATTCCCAAGGAAAGGAGGGTAAGTAATAATGCAGAATATTTTTTTGTTCCTTATGTTTAATGCTTTCTCTGAATATTCTATGGTTTGTGAAATTTATGAATATTCCTTGATAGTTTGGAGCGAAGTTGTGAATATATCGTTTTTCCAGAAATATCTTCATGAGTCTAGACATAAACATGCATTAACGCGCGTAAGAGGTGAAGGAGGAAAATTTGATCGTGGTTCACGTAGCTCGCCAATCCCAGAATCATCACAACAACAACGGCTAACAGAGCAGGTGCGCACAGTATTTCGACCTGCTTACATTGATTGTGGGCCATCTAAGAAATCAGAATCGCCAAAAGTGGATCATCGATAGATTTTGTCTAGATTTTTTTCTCGTTTAAATGGACGACTGAGTATTGAGAATTTGATAATAAATGTAGTTTTCTTTACCATATGGAAAAATTGCAATATATTATATTGCAATCTTGGTAACTAGCTCGACTGTTCCTAAATTTCAAAGCTCTACCGTTTATGTGCTCTCCTTAAGTGAACTTTAACCTTAACCAATAGCCAATAAATCTTCCAGATTTATGATGTGCTATTTTCCATGAACTGGAACATCTGTGAAAGTATCTAATTTTATTTCTTTGCTTGCAAGTCGTTTCTATTGTGGAATAGCAAACATATGATATTCAGTTGTTCTTCGTGCTTTATATCCATCTATATTAACTGTTAAGCATGAGCTTAAGTCTTGGAGACATGTTTTCCGTAATTGGAATCGTATGAGAATTGAGTGGGACTTTGCTGAACATAATTAGAATGGTTATCAATTCATTTTCTTTTGTATTTTGCAATTTGGTCAGTTTTTCAGTAGTCTCTTTCATGTATTGCAGGTCATTTATTTCCATTATTCTTTTAGATTTATTGCTAATGAATATGATTATAAATTCATAATTCATATATTATATAAATTCATATAAGACTTGATTGGTCTGTAGTGGTATTTTAGATGAATATTATTTTCAGTAACATAATATGTTCGGTTTTGGGTTATATCTTTTTCTATCCCTTTGAAACTGCCTAATGGAAGTTAATGTCTTGTGGTTATTAACAGGATCATTACAACGGATGTTGCGTTTCGTCAGTTGAAATTTGAAGGGTTATTTATAATCTATTCCTATAAATTAAGTAGATTGTATAAGTTGCAAAATAAAGTTTACATTTGAACCTAATATTATTTGTTGCAGCTCCACGTACTTACTCTATCATCAACTACAGCAAATCCCTTCATTATCAAAGAAATGTGAATATTCAAGGCTAAGTAGAGCAAGCACAAAAATGCTTTTTGCTAAATGTATTCTGTACTTGGCGGATTTACGTCATGCAAGAATGAGCATTTTAAAACGCTTAATTTGTCGGCCAGTTTCGGTGGACCAACTCTTTAGTGAATCTCTCCAGCAATGCTAATTTTTGCCCAATGCATCATGAATATGAATCAGTATCACGGTATACCATGGACCCCTAAAAAATTTGCATTGAAAGGTTAGGAAATAAAATTTTTAGTTTTCAGAAATAATGAGAAAGCAACTTTAATGCGGGAGTTCATGACACGAAGACTATAAAGATTATTTTGAAATTCTTGTATATTGACGTTGCAGAAAGGTATCAGACGTTCCAGTAACATGTACCATTATTTCACTCTTGTTTCTTGAAACTTACTTTCTTCCATTTACGACTTACTTTACGTAGTATAAGATTTCATCTAATTTATAGCATAATTTCAAAAATCTATCAGTAAGGTAATATTTGGAAAAATCGAGTCTTTTGATAAAATATTGCAGATACAGCAAAATCTTAGCTATTCCTGCCTATGATTCCAATACCTGCAATTGATTTAACTATCAATTATAACTGCTCAATAAGCTAAGCTCCGATGATTGAGTGAAGAAATATGTATTATTGACTGGTAATATTAACTGGCATTGCACCTTCCTATAAAACTTTCGGGTGGAATAGTTCCAGCTGTTTCATCGTAAGATTCATTGTAATTGCTATGGTTTTTGAGTTTTTAGATAAAGTACTGTTGGTTCATTTCCCAGAAAGTGTGAAGTTGAGACTAGAAACATACTATCTCCATTAATCATATAGCTGAATTTTAGCTTCGCTAATCACCAAATATCTCTGTAATCTAAAATGATTTTATATTCTATAGGAACTGAAGAAGATACTTTTGCATGAATGTATTCAGGGGAGCTGAAAACAATCCCTCTGAGATATGCATATTTATATATGCAGGAACTACCACTTATCTTCGCATACAACTGTAGATAACCATAAGAAATTTAAATAAATATAAATGAAAAGAGAACTAGTCGACAACGCCATTTTTAGAAGTATTGATTAAGAAGAAAAAGCTTTGCCTGGTTGGCGAAGAATATTAGCTATGAATGTTCACATCACTGTATAACGTCTTTCAACAAAAATGACGACATCGAACTCTTGATTACTTTTCACAATTTATAATATGTAGAACATAATGAAAAACGTCATTCTGTCTTCTGAATCATATAAATAATAATTTACAGTCAGTACCTTTTCGAAAAGCGCTACTGCTGGTGAAAGTAACAACAGTTGCGACATGTTTCATTGCTTCTTCAAATCTCTGATAGATTTGCAGTATAACTTAGTTCATAAAAAGCTATACTAGGAGAAATATTTTTATGTTTAATTTACGATTCTATCAACTCTTTCTTGAATTTCATTGCTTTTTACTCTTTGAAAATATTTAGTAATTTTTACTCACAAATCCAAAGTTCCCTATGCTCTATCTTTGCAAAAAAAAAAAAAGAAAATAATCTTTATGCGGACATTTGTTTGTGGAAATTGAAGTTCTTTTCCGATTGGAAGAATTTTATGTTCGTTATTTTGCATATAAATTTCAAATTTATATACCAAAAGTTCCTTTACTGTATCACAAATCTAGAGGACAACCATAATGCATTCTTATCATGAATGATATCATAAGTTTGTTGAATATAATGGATAAATATTCGGGTATGTATACTGAAAGCAGAATGCTAAATTTATTTTTGATAAGTAAAGTGCTTGTATTCAATGTTCAAAAAAAATCAGTGCACGTATTTTATAGCTGCAAGCATTTTATAGCTACAAGCGCACTTTGATGTGGCATTAACTCATTTTTTCACAAATATATTCAAATTTAGTGAAAAAGCGAACGATCAGTGCCAGGCTAAAGATGATTTGAGGCCACATGGATAATGCCTTCTAAATTTAATTGGAATATTCTGGTGCTTCTTTTTGTTCTCAAATCACTAAAAAATTTTCATTGCTACGAAATATCTTAATGGGTCTGATAGAGCAGTATATTTCAAAAGCAATTAAGTGCCATTAAATATTAATTCTTTTTGGCTAGTGTACTTTTTTTGTTACTCTGCATGGAACATTTTGATGAAACGATTAATTAACGTTTCTATCATTTATTTGTGAATTACATAATGTATTAAACGATGAACTTAAACATACTTCTTTTTTACTTTTTTTGAACACACTTTTTAAACCAACCCAGTGAAATTCATACGATTGCAGATATATTTGAATCAGCAGTATGACCAATGCGTTCCGTCGATTTCATTTTCTTTGTGAATTCTGTTTCATTCCAGTTTTTGATCTAGTCAGGAAACGAAAAGTATTTCATTCAGAAAGGTTTCTTCCAATAAGTTTTTCTATCCAACTCACTAATTAGATTTCAAAATTATTGTTGCGACTAATCCTTCAACTGTAGTTTTTAAACTATTCCAAAAATTTAGCACTTAGGAGTCGCTTTAAGAAAGTGCATTAAGAGAGTTGCAAAAGCTTTATTTCCGGGAAATTTAAACCTTCTCAGAGAAAGTGAAATTTTGCGTGCTGTATAGAAGAGTATTTTAAAATATCTGTTGTTTGAATTCACTTTAAATAAGATACTTCAGAAATGTTAGAGTTGAAATAAACTCGGAAGTAAGAAGAATATCCAGATATCCTGCATCGATTACAAACCTTCAGTTCCATTTAGTTCTTGATTCCCTGGCTGTCTGATTTACGACTCCGTCAAAAAAATGGCTGGCCTCGTTTTCTAAATGACTCAGTATCATCACCAAAATTGTTTGCTCATACTAACTTGAATTGTGGAAGTTTTTGGACAAGCAAGGAGTATCATCCGTTTTTTCTGAAAGTTGGAAGTTTTATGGGGGGGACAAAAAGATTATAATTAAATTACGGTTAAATCAAGAAAATTACGATCGTTTTATGATTCCAACCTACTCAATTTGATTGTAAATAGGCGGTTCAGAACAAAACTTCATAGTAAGCGCCATTTTACCTCGACCATTTTTAACAGTTTAATTTCCAGCCCTATAATTGATGAAAAATTTTCGATTATTCATAGAAACATAGGAATTTTTTTAGCTTATATGTTTATACAAGCATAATTATCAATGTAGAGTAATTGGAAGTGCAGCAAGCTTGGAATCTGAACCTTTTAAATAATACTGACGCTTCGAATCAGTCAGTAGTGACTCATATTGAAGTTCATAATTAGTGGAGAATTTTTGACTTGTTTGAAAGATTTGTTGATTGATTTCTTTTTTTCTAAAGTATAGAAATAATCAGTTTCACAGTTCATATTTCAATGTTCACAGATATAAAACTGCTCCCTTTCATTCCTAATTTTTATTCGGCATGCAAAACTTTTGAAGATTGATGAATTTGACTGCAAAGTCTTAAAAGCAATTAACTGAGCGGAAGCTTTTAATCAAATTTTGCTGTCATCATCAAAGAGCGCGTGTATCTTTGCCCTCATATTTTCATTACGTTTTCTGCACACTTTGGTACAAACAAAGTGTGAGTACCAAGTAGGATTCATTGAACATTGTCATTTCCGTGCGAGATACGTGCAACTTAGGAGGAAGATGGCGGAAAAGGAAATACGGACTGTTTGATGTTGATGATGCTTAGCAATTTCGTTCAAACAGAATGGAGAGGGAGAGATGAGTCATTGGAGTGAGGAGGGTGACGGATTATTTTTAAGATAGGCATTGTAAGGCCTTCCTTTCTGTAGAGATGACAAAATATTTGTCATTTAGGACGGATATATGTGCGACAAATATACATTATATGTACACACATACACGTATAACATACAGGACATGGCCTTAAACCTGGATGTTGTAGTAGTCATGTCATCGTATCATGGGTAACATCGGGGTGGTTTCCCGTGGGTAACGTTCATGTACACTTATAGAAATGTAGGAACAGACGCACAGAGAGCGATAGACGAAGAGACTCCCCATGACTTTGCTGCCCGCTCTCCCGCCGGGTCACAGATCGCATCTATAAAAGAGTGGGTTTACAACTGAATGATGATTCATTTTCTGGTGGAACGCTTTCTAGAGAGAATGTTCACCTGCTTAGTGCGGTAGTTGTCGAGATTGATTGTGAATCATAGCTGGGCCCTTTGTAAAGCTTTGTACTTCGGCTAAGGTGCTGCTACGATTACGGGACAACACCTTGGCTAGGTACAATGCTCAACATATCGGCTTCTTACCCTTCGGGTATCATCCATATGTAATTAACCTCTACGAAAATATAAGCTTTCTCCTTATCATTTACCACAAATGATCGGCCTGTTCTATTAATTTTTTACTTCTCAACCAAGACATTATGTGATAAGTCAAAATACTCAGGTCATTAAATCGTTTATTAATTTTTATAATTTTTGAATTTGAACAAAATTCGAAAGATTGAAGATAGTGGTTAAGCATTAAAAAACCTATAAAAATCGGCTTTGTAAAAGTTTTGATTTTTAGTCTTTAAAGTTTCAAACTTTTCCTCATGTTAAAACTTTAACACTGAAACTTTAAAGTTTCAGATTACAATTCTTTTATAATTCCGTTCAAAATTTCCAGCAGTTGCTCGATATTCTTGTTTTTCTCTTCATAACATTTAAAACTTCATGTCAATATCTATTCTGCAACTTTCATCTTCTGCTTGCTATAAGAAAACAAAATTCATTAATGAGACAACCAAGTGTCGTGTTCGTGTGTCTTCGTATATTAAAACATTTATGCTTGTATGTATATGTATATTTTATATATATATACATGTATACAAGTGTGTCTATGTGCTTGTGTGTATTTATGTGTGTGTGTATGTGTGCATGTGTGTGCGTGTGTGTGTGTGTATATGTGTTGTGTGTTTGTGTATGTATGTGTATGTGTGTGTATGTGTGTGTGTGTGTGTGTCGTACTAGAATCGACGAAGTCTTTACACTTTCAGGAATTTGCTAAGAATCTATGCATCGTTATCTACTCATATTGCTAGAAAATGTCATGCTATAATAGATTCCTCATGTTGTTGTTATTGTTGTTTTTGGTCGATTATTTTAAAAGCAATGTGAAATATCGACACTAATCATATAGATAAAAAAAAAGAAAAGCGCAAAAAAGCAAAAAATATCACGAGAATAAACAGTAGTAGAATTTAGCGAGATGATGATGTGTAGATGTAGTAAAAGAGCTTCTGTATTTCCTTTTCATAATACTTTAATTTTCGATACAAAAAAAAAAAGAAAATAATCGACGTATTAGCGAAAAAAAAGCCGAAGAAAAAAATATTCGCGACTTTGAAAAATTATTTGTGATTCAATAAATTCAACCAGTACTTAATCTGCTTTATATAAAAATAATCTCTGTCATGTCAATTGTCTTATGATTCATTTGTGCTGCACAATTTTCATCATTTTCCATTTTATTTATCTTTTTTTTCTTCACTGTAACAATCCTTACAATTTCACTTACTATCATTTTGGAATTGGGTAATCATTTGACTTCTTCATGGATGAATATATATTCATTTGAGTGAACGAAATAGCAATAACATTAATCTATTAAATTAAGATTTTTCTTTAATCCATTAAGATGGCTTAGAAATAAGCGAGTACTATTTGATTGATATTGAACACTTTTTGCGACATAATGAATGTTTATGAGTTGAAATTATGGTTGTTAGAACATTTCTTTAGATTTGAAGAAAAAAAAAATGAAACAAAATAAGCAAGCGGAAGAAAAAGGACAACAGGGGATGACTCATCGGCGCACAGTTTTATTTTTTATTTACGCTCAAAAGCAACTTCAGCACAACATTTCAAGTTGGGTTTCTCAGTATTGATGCCGCTCCAGTGCTGAATTAATAAAACGTCCACGGATCGTTTAAACATTACACAACAGCCGGTTGATGAAGACTGCTTAAAGTGATTGCAAAGATTGAAATGAAGTTTGTTTTCCACATATGATATCCTCCTGTTCCTATTGATTTATGTTAAATGAAATCAACCTACGGGAAAACAATAAATATTGAAATGACTAATTAGGTTGCAAGCCATAATGGTTGTTTTATCTCTTTTATCCTCAATTTTAGGCTTTTCTTTTGTATTCTCCTATTTCAATTAATGCTTTCTTCATTTGATATAAGTTATTCCTCTTTAGTGGTCTGCTCTGTCAAAATTAAAGAGGATTGCATGCGGTTAGACTGCATTCTGAAAAAAAGAAAATAGCATGTAGCAATTAATTCATGGTGTGTAAGTGTTAAGTTCGCGAATTTTTCTTGCTATATTTTCTAAGTTTTGCTTTCAGCAAATTGTTTACTACTTTTGATAGAATTGAATTGCAAAAGCTGGTGGAAATAATGTTAGCTTGACATTTATAGGAAAAAGCAGCATATTCCCGCATTTAAAAGTGGGATATTTCCCGAGGAGGAATTTGTTTGTAATGATCCAAAATATATAAAAAAACAATGTACTTAAAAAAACGGAAAAACTGTCACTTGAAATAGAGTATGGCATTGAATTCGGATTTGAAAACTAATTGATAATTAGCATATTATTTTCGTTCTGTGCTATTAAGAAAGAAATTGAATTATTTCAAGAGCTTTTGAATATTGTGCTTACGAAGTTTATTTCTTTCACCAACTCAGTCAGTCAAATCTGCTTACCAATATTGATTTAGAGCTGATCGGTAGAAACCGAAAAAGTATTCTTCATTTAATGTTTGAAACATTAAATAATTACAGTATAGCAACAGAAATCAAAATACATAATTGAGCTTGAAGATAATAAAAGATTCTGAAAGCTTTTGGAAATTCTTAAAAGCAAGTTGTACCTGGAAAAAAGTAAAAGAAATCGTTGTTGTAGCGGTCTTCTTTGAAGCAGTGTCAAGAACAATCTCCAAGCGAATGAGCTAAGATAAAATTAACCTGCATTTTTCTTCTTCAATTTTAACTTTTTTATAATACAATAAACTGAAGTGTTAAATTGAAGCAAATTGTATTATCAATGCAATTCGTCATATGTTTAAGTTTCACTTAGATGAAATCAATTTGAATACACACTATATGAGTAAAGTTTTCAGTAATTCATTTCCAATTTTTATATTGTATCAATTGTTCTATCAATCAAATCTAATAAATCTGTAAGATTTCACAAGCATTGTAATATGCTGAATTTCCTTTGTTATTTATGGTACTGTAATCATGACAGTTTTGTTTATTATAAAATTGAAAAATTGTTATATCATGCAGGTACCTTGGTTCTTTTGACAGCAATATGACTAAATGGACCGAGTCAGGAACAACATTTTAACTCTAACCTATCCCCCAGTAAGTGCAGACGTAGGATAGCTTGCCATCACAAATTAAGGACAATCTCTTATCCATAATTCCATAAAACATATCTGCCAATAGTTTTCATTTTTTAAGCTACTCAAAGATACAAAATTGGAGAATGACTGAATCACTGAGTGAATAAGCAGTCATGGTACTCTTCTCAAAATAAGTCACTTATTTCTTGGCTATCAGTGCAAAAAAACACCGGTCCATTAGTGTTTGACTCATTATGAGAATGCAATAAGCATGA
This sequence comes from Mansonella ozzardi, assembly GCA_029876185.1. Taxonomy (NCBI): domain Eukaryota; kingdom Metazoa; phylum Nematoda; class Chromadorea; order Rhabditida; family Onchocercidae; genus Mansonella; species Mansonella ozzardi. Next base: position 19,261 of record JARVGP010000670.1, on the reverse strand, counting down.
GTGTCTTTTGTTTCAACCGCTATCGCCGTTGCATAACAACACGTGAGAGTGCCGGAGGAAGCACTGCGACCGCATCAACAATTGTTAAAGTGCTCTCAACGAGAATTCATTTGACTTTTTGAGGCACATTCGGTTGTGATTGCCTAACAAATAAGTAAATAATGAATGAAATGCGCCAAAGGCGGATTATTTATACTCCTAACTTCGTAGCATCTTATATGGCCCAGTCTTTGTTTTTATAATATATAAATATACATTGATATTTTTAGCTTTTTATATGATTTGTGCGTATCTCAGTTAGTCAGTTATCTAAGGACAAACGAATTCGAAATGCGGCATAGTTGTAGGGTGAAAAGGACAGATGCTATCCAAGGTTTGCTTGAAGGACTTTACTGAGTGGAATATACCTCAGATATCCAACCGAACTAATGAAGCAGTTGATAGGGGACCATTAAATGATGAGAATGAATGTTCTTTCTTACGGATGTTATTGACTGCTAATCTAAACAATGTTGTCGAGAAGACTAAAGCAGAAACGGGGTTAGGGAAAGGCTGCGAAGTGAAGTGTGGTAAAGCTGTAACAGAATGAAAAGGGAAGTTTGCGGAAAAAAGGGGAAGAGAAAGCGGAGGAGGAGATACGAAAAATGGACGTAGTTCGGTGGTATACTATAGATTGAAGCCGAAGCATCAATACCAGCATCTAATACGTCAGATCGATCTTGTGTGAATAGAGGCCTCCAGCCCACTTCGAAATCACTGGGCCAGTTATTTATATGTTGTTCGCTCTTGCTCGTCTTTCTAATATATTCCTTTATAGGCTCATCCTCATCTTTTGTCTTTTCACTCAGGGTGGCTAATTACTTATTTTTTTTTGACCTATTTCCCTTATCAGACTTTTCAGGTGTTCAAAACTGCAAATTGTTCACTCCTCAACTATTTTATCAGTCTATTAACAGTTGCTTCGTGGTACTTCATTCTCTTCTCACATTTTCATTCCACGTCTCCTTATTAATATATTCTGATTAAAATTCCTATCGCCTGATTTTTCTTCCTCTTCATATTAAGTAAAAACTTTCAAGTAAGTGATTTCCTTCTCAAGCTCATTTTTCTACCTTAACTACTAGAAACTTTCAAAGCTGGAAAGAAAAAAAAAACGTCTACAGAAATTTGAAAATATCCGCTATTAGGTAGTCCTTATCTGATACAAGGTAATGTCAATTTTGAAATGAATGTCAATCTTGTTTAAGTTGTGTTCTGATAAAATATAAATAGTCGACCTTGAAAATGTTAAAAACATACAACCTGGGGCGATTTTGTGACATAACACATATTATCCTTCCGTACTCATTATTTGAAGTTTGGGTATGTCATAACAGAAGCTAGTGCCAAAATACTTGAGCGATTAAAAATGAGTGAAGAACCTATAGTAAATCAATCTGAATAAAATGAAATCACTGAGCAGTGATTATAATTGATCACTCTGGCAACAATGTCCCTCAGAAAATCTAAGAATGGTATCAAAAAGTTAATGAACAATCATCTAGTTCAAAGCCTAAATACTGATAGTCATCCTATCACTTCTGTGTTCAGTATTAGTAATTGAGCATTGTCACACGAAAACAACTTAACTGGTTTAACTGAACGTAAAACAAATGAAATTATAAGATAGGTATAAATTGAGCTTCAAAAAGAAAAAGATTTTTCATTAATTGTAGTATTTCGTATGAGCATCATCAATGTTGATTATTGAAACGATGGTGTACTGATAACAGCTGGCTGTTGCACATGACCATCATGTTTGGAAAATACTACCTGCTAATTAATAATTGCAAGTTAAGAGAAGTGTAGAGATAGATAATAAGATCTATCTTACTCACTACGGTTCCATTTTCCTTTTAGATTAATCTTTTAACTTTCTCCAAAATTGTACGATTTATATCAATAATCTAATCGTTCCATATATTCATAACTTTTTTTATTCTAATATCGGTGGTATTCTCGATATTTCTTATGTTCTTGACAATCGTATTATCAAGGTTGAAAAATAATGAAATTGAAGCGTATCTAGCATGATAAATTGCATTATGAGCATTTTTTCGAAGTAAAGAATTTTTGATATTAAAAAACAGGTAAGCAAAGCGATATCATGTTCTTATTGCTGCATACATAAATCAAGCTATCCCGTAATTGCTTGGATAAACGCACATTTCGCGCTTGATATCAAATCTTTAGTATATATCATTCTCTCATCCTTTAATCTTCATATCATATGAGATAATCTCACTTTTCAATTCCTCTCCATTACTACTTTCAATTAAATAGGATTCGTCATCAATTCAATAATTCATAAATATGTTGTAACTGATCTCAATCATTCTCGTCCCTTACTCTCAATAAAGTCACACTCGAAATTTTAATCAAAGTTTTCAAATAGTCCCCATTGGCCTAATAAATAATAAGGCAAACTTACTGCTTTTCAAGAATTGTAATTCATGTTTTTTTCTTGTTCCTTAACATCTAAAATTTGCTAACTAAAATTAGGACGTAATTCCATGTTTTTTTTTTTTTTTTGTTCCCTAATATGTGGCAGATTTAATGATTCACCAAATTTTAAATCAAGATAATTTATCCAGTTGCTGATGAACTAAATTGGTTTTTAGGGATCTCATTGAATAATATTAGCATTAAGGCAAAAATAACTGCTCGATATCGAACTAAAAAGCATGGAAGGCAATCTGTGGTATTCGCAGTCTCTTCAGAAAAAGTTTAATACCTAAAATGATACAATGCATAATGGGTTATCTGTCAAATAATTTTTTAAAATATAATTCCATTAGAAAGAGCATAGTCACCACTCGTGTTTTATACTATATTGTGAAAATTTCCAGTAATACGATTTCTACAGCGTTATCATATTGCATCTATGTTGGGAAATAGTAATACAGCAATCCAAAGACAATCTTGGAAATAGGTTATGATTCTCATCCTTTGCTTGAATTCATCAGAATTCTGCTAATTTATTTTGAAATCGTCGTTTCAAAGCGATCAGTGATACAAAAATAGTTATGACTAATTTCATTTCTACTCGAATTTATCAGAATCTTGCAAATGATGTATCAATCAATCGTTGACGACTTTAGAATGATGAATTTATCTAAAATTTAATTTATAATTTTTGAACACATGTGTCTTAAATGATTGAAGGTGATTAATTGATTAGATATATTTCTTCCAAACTATTATTCTTACAAATTGTTTCATTTTCTTTAGAGTTAAAACATTTTGGATCATTCGAGCAAGAAGATGGTGTGATAAGAACGAATGATAAAGAAAAGCGGACAGTTGTGAATTGGTGGTTTGTAAAAAGGCGATGCTATTGTATTATTTTGCTAGCGCTGTTAAGTCAATACAATTTCATGTAGACGATGATATTATCGATAAACTCAACTACTACTATACCACTTCAATCATTACTGGTAATTTATTATTCTCATTTCCTATTCTATAATTAACATAAAAGTGATGTAAATTATATACTTATGTTTGTCTGTTTGTGTATATGTATAAATATGTGTTTGTGTCTTTGTGTGCGCGTGTGTATCTGTTAGATATCTGATTGCAGTCAGTGTAGTATCAGGTTGAAAAATATGCCTAGAATAGACTTTAGCCCCTCAATAACAATAGTAATATGCATTAAATTTAGCGACATTTATTTGAATTATTCAGCTACCTTTCCTCATTATTCATTAATGATCTCTAATATTTTTTGGCTGCTTTTCATAACTTTCAAAAAAGTACTCGGAATCTCTTCTTTCTTCACTTTTTTTGTGATGTAAACTTTTGTTTTTCTCTAAACATTAGCACATCACGATTTTTTCTTTCTTTTGTTTAAGCTACGTGATTCAGTTTAACTAAAATTTAAAATGATTTTTCTGGATTCAAGAATGCGAAACATTAGGAGAAAATAAATCGCCTAATATCAAAAAACGGGAAAGAGAAAAAGGATAAAATGAAGTGTGATCTATTTTCTTGGCCTGAATAACGAAAGTGCAAAAGTAAAGCAATTAGTGCTAAATACAGCATGGCACTAAAAAAATTGAATTGAAGAGTGCAAAAATGAAGGAGTCAATGAAAAGCATTTCAAAAATTTTAAAGTGAAAGTGGGGACTTTTTTTTTCATGGGTAAAAAAAAAACGATTAAAAAAGTACTAATAATTTTTGTCCAGTTTTTGCCCTAAAAAGTTTGAATAGTCCTTAATACTTCAACCAAAGCACTTCCATCTATTTCTTGCAGTACACTGGATAAGGTTCCAGGTAGTTCTAAAATGATAGCCATTGTTGTTTCTGACATTTTTGGGTTCTTTTTAGGTTCGCACAGTTATGGAACAACTGTTTACTACTACCAAACTATCAGATGTTCAATCTTAGAAATTAGTTGCCAAAAGTGGAAATCCAAAAAGAAACCAAAAGCAATTATACCCGAACCTTGTCAACATATTTAGCAAGCCTATAATTTAATAAATAAATAAGAGACGATCATTTCATTATAAATTTCGATGTTATAAATTCTGAAGTTTTCTGAAATTCTGTTGTCAAAAATATAAATTCTGAGGTCTATGAGATTTCACAATAAAATATTATGCAAATAATCTATCTAATTCAAGTATGAGATTATTGAGCACTTAGAAATGGATTTGGTAACATCCTCACAAGTAAAAATCGCTGTTTATTTATTGAATAGCATTAATAGCTTAACTTCCTTAAAAAATGATATGGAAAATAAGTGAATGGGAAATTAAAAGCTTCAACTGATCTTTCTTTGCATCAGTCAATGATTTTGTTCATTTTAGTGTTTGCTATTCTTGTATCGGCGAAGCAGTATGTTGGTAAGTTATTCATTCTCAATTTGTAATTGGTATCTTTGGTAATATCTAACAATATTTCATTAGTATCAAAGTATTCATTCTTTGTCATTTAATTAAAGTTTTTGCGGGTTATTAATTATCTATGGACGTGTCTCTTCTATGCAGAATAATAACTTTCTTATTGATAACGGAAGCACAAATATAATGTTATGATTATTCAGCATGGCAATTTTTTTCTCCTCTATCGCATAAAAGTTCGTTATGATACCTTGTTTTATGTAGGTTTCCCAATACAGTGCTGGGTTCCTGCAACGTTTACGGAACCAATGGAACAGTACACAGAAAATTATTGCTGGGTACAGAATACATATTTCCTACCCCTGCACGATTATATTCCTCATAATTATGCTGAACGAGAAAATAGGCAAATTGGATATTATCAGTGGGTACCATTTGTACTTGCTTTGGAAGCACTCCTTTTCTATGTACCCACCATCGTTTGGAGGCTACTCAATTGGCAGTCAGGTTCATTCCACATTATTCATTCATTAATATTTACCACTTATTAAATAATAACACCTAATTTACATAAAATTTTCACTTTAATCAATATTATATAAATTATCAAGTTTCACTACTCATCATTAAAATCATGAAAATTAAAAAAATTTTCGTTGCTGCCGTATGACAATTTTCATGCATTTGAAGAACAACAAATAATGTGAAAATTATTTTCGAATTTTTATCAACCAATAAATGCTTTTGATTGAATTTCTCAATTCTTACTCCGCATATTCGATTCGCTCGCTATTCGATTGCTAAATTAATTTTCAGGCATTCATGTGCAATCATTGGTGCAAATGGCATGCGATTCGCGATTGTTGGACCTGGATTCCAGGAATAGAGCCTTGCAAACAATCGCTACAAATGTTGAGGAGGCACTTCATGTGAAACATCAAGTGGTTCGTTTTTTTTAGTAATCTGTTAAATTATTTCAGTTTTCCGTTTCAGAACACTCCAAAATTTTACTTCAAGTCAAAGCAGCTGAAACTCTGGGCCGAAACATTCAATTATCTCAACTTGAGTAATTAAACCGACGAGTCTTGTCAAAATTTTCGCTTATTTGTCGCTTGTTACTATGACTGCTTTAAATTTAATTTGTTAAACAGATCTAAGAAATGATATCGGCATGATTGCTTTGGTTTTTTTTTTTTTTTTTGTTCTATATTTTTAAAAAATATTCGGATTCTGAACTTATCGTTTTTTTTTTTCTTTTTTTTTTTTTCAGATGAGTGGAAATCGACTGAAGTTATTAAATTTAATCATTTGTACCCGCAGTAGTGGTGCAGCTGTAACATTTTTGTACATTTCGGTGAAAATCCTTTACACGGTAAATATCGTTGGGCAAATTTTCTTGCTTAATACATTTTTGGGGAATCGTAGCAAATGGTATGGATTACAGGTTGGCTTTCGAAACATGTTTTTCTAAAAAATACGACAATTTGTGAATTTTCAGCAGTTAAATCTGCTTCGTTTTTCTCTTCTAATTAATTACTGTGAAGAGCGAATCTCATCAAATTTTAACAGTTAGCAAAAAATTTTCTTCCTTTCATTTTTACTTTCCCAGAATTATAAATCCTAAAAGATTTAAATTGTTTGTGAGTTCAAAAGCGCAACAAAATTGAAATATCAAGTCTTAAGGCTACTTTGGCAAAGATCAAAAATGTCGAAATTAAGGATATTTTATTAAAAATAACTGTATTAATGATAACAAGATAGAATGAGGTTAATTTAACGATGATGTTGATGCTAATAAAAAATTGGTGATCTTACAAAAAGTAGTTTAAAAAAAAGTGATAATTCATTATAATGATGAAATTCATTCGGTAGGTGTTGAATGATTTGATGAATGGACGAGAATGGGAAGAATCAGGTCATTTTCCACGTGTTACATTGTGCGATTTTGAAGTAAAAGTAAGCGTTTACTTTTTGTAAGATATTTGTATATGTAACTAATTCTTTAAATCCAAAACACTTCCATGTTACATGTAAGCTTTATTGAGAAAGCAAAAATGATTAAAATATTATGAGAACAGCATAAAAATAAAAACTAAATGTGATAGGTGAGGTTAAAAATAAGTATGTCACCGTATAATACACTGAGATATTGATTCTAATAATTTCAATTATTTTTAGGTTTTCGTTTTCAATTTATTAGCTTAAAAGATTTCGAAAAATATCTGTGCAAACTCTGTCTATTCTGATTTCTTAGTTTGGCTTTCAGTAATGAAAGCGAAAAAAAGACTTTTTCAATAAAGATGGATGACATTGTGTTCTGAAAAGATGATGTTCTGTCACTTTTCGTCGCTTAACAAGTTTATTGTACACCAAAGAATTAATGACTTTTAATTTGAAATTAACCTGATCCTATTCATTAGAATCTGCATTACAATTGTTCAATTTCCGTTCGTTTAATTTACATTTTCTTAAAAAATTTTTGTAGGTGCTTGGCAATGTCCATCGACATACAGTGCAATGCGTTCTTATGATCAACATGTTCAATGAAAAAATATTCCTCTTTCTGTGGTTTTGGTACTTCTTACTAGCTGGTGCCACAGTTTGTTCTCTTTTATATTGGATATATATTTCCATTGTCCCTAGCAGGCTCGTTTTTTCCTTTCTTTTCTTTTTTTCAACTTAATTATCTTTGAGATGTATTACACATAACTTTAACTAGATTTCCTCTTAATTATTTGACTGATATATTTGATATCATCAGAAAAGCTTAGACGTCTTGGCTACAACTTCAGTGGTTTTTGAGATATAACCGGTAACATGGCAAAAGTATTCAATATAATGTTATCATTTACTAGAGTTCGTTTCGCTTAATTGCAGCCAACCAACCACCATTGATTAGGGGTTGTCGAATTTTGATGCATAGATCCTTGTTTTTTTGAAAAAGTTATTCACATTATCTCAACTATTAACTATCATTTATTTGGAATTAATTACAGGCAGTTAAACTTTGTTGGAAAATACCTGACAGGCATTGAGGGTTACAAAATGGTAGACAGTCAATCATTACGACGTTTCGTCTTTCATTTCCTGAGACAAGATGGTGTTTTCTTGTTACGTATGGTTGCAACACATGCTGGAGAGTTGCCGTGTTATGAACTTGCCAAAACTTTGTGGAATAAATATTGTGATAATAAGGAAGGAAAAATGCATGACGTATAGTTAAGCGACTTTCTCAGTTTCATTTTTCTGGAATTTTTTTTCAAATGCATTATAGATTAGGTCATCATTTCCGTATGTCTTATTCACTTTCAGAAATTATAAATACAAATAATTGGCGAAATTTCTATGAAAAAATAACATTCTATTTATTTTCCTTTTTACTTTTTTTGGTCAAGGAAAAAAAGAGTAAACATATGTGTACTCATATCATTGTGTCATTGATTATGTGGCTCCGAGCCTCCGTTGCGAATCTGTGGAAGAATACGGATGCGGAAGCGTTAAGTCCCATGCTATCGCATTCGTGTCACAGTTCTGTATCGTCAACGTTAGACTCGGAGCATTCCTGCCATTCACTTATCATTTTTCTCAGTAATACTCCTTTATTTATCATGCCCAGTGTCCATGTGATTAGCATCATTTAGCAGCTGTTGCTACCGCCGTTACTTATTGAATTCTTTAAAGGATTCAATTGTAACAATTTATTATAATTTAATTTTCAGTGAATTTTAAAACAATTTGAAAAATCGTTAAAAACTTGGATTCTACTTGACAAAATATGTTAAAAAGAGGAAAATAATTGTGCAAATAATTGTGGGAAGATAATAAACCCACTTTTTCCAATCCTTTCTTTTTTTGCAAATCCCGACAAGATTCTGAGAAATTCTAATATGAAAATTACAATAAGTGAAACAAAAGCCCAAGAAATAATCAAATCGAACTGCGAAGCTGCAAAATGCAATGGATTACTAGCAATATTTTTTTTCTTAGTTTATTTCCTGTTTTTAGATTTATTTAATTTGCTGCCTACCGCTGTTCTTTCCATTGTTTCATTCTTTCTCTTTAAATGAAGCTCGTTTAAACCTTTTTATTACTATACTGAAATGAACTGCATATGATATAAAACCTGTTTCTGAGAAAGAAGGATTATCAAACGATATTTAGATACAAATATTCGATCATTTTACCGAGCTTCATAAAATTATTTTTCGTGATACATTTAAGAGAGTAGTATGATGATGCATTTAAGAAAGTAGTATGATTCATTTGCTTGTATAAGAAAGATAATTTGATAACTGACAGGCATTTAATTTTTAGTTTTGGCAGCCAGTGAGAAAAAGGGGTGAAAAAATTATATTTCTGTAATTTTGAGATATTTCTTTCAAAAGTTGGAAGATGTTCTGAACTCAAATAAAAAGAAATATTCTCTTAATTGTTATTGTTTGTACTTATTATTAGAGATAAAATACGAAAGTTTATTTCTAATCGACATTTAGTATAAAAAATATTATTAGCAATAAAATTATTTAAATCCTACGCCACGCTATCAAACAGCAATGACAGTATCAACTGCAGGAAATAACAAGCCATGAATCGTTCAATGTATTGGGTTTTGTAGTTTACTTAATACATTCCATCAAAATTTCAGCATGTCGGAAATCTTTTAATTATTCGTTGATGGACAGGAAACATTCTTCATCGCTCAAGTTGGTGGCAATAAATAAGTTTAAATAAAATGTTCTTGAATTATAAATGCAAAAACTATGGATAAAACGTTAGTTAATTTTTTTTTTTACCCAAAAGGTAAATGTTTCAAGACAACAAAAATCCCATCAATAATGTCTACCAATTCCTATTCTAAAATTTCTTGCATTTTCATATTTCAAAACATGAAGTCCCAAGATTTAGTCCTCTTTGTTGACAAAATAACTTGAAGCAATGATATCATGGATCGGATTGTGCATGTGTATGTCTATGTTTGTTTGTCGTGTATATATATGTGTATGTGTGAGTATGTTTGCGTGATGTGTGTGCATGTTTTAGGTATGAGCAGTTGTCAACGACTTATATAGAAGAAAAACTTGTCACATTGATGATCGCTCACCGACCCAGATCTCTTCGAAAGTGTAATGCATATGATATCACATGCACACAGATCATCGAAACGAATGATTCCATTGAATCTAAATGGCAACGTACTATTTGAGTGTCATCATAACGGTCTTACTTCTCTTCACCAAACTTTCTCATGGTTTTGACGTACCTTGCACACGTAAGCTGTTATAAAATTCATTGATTCACGCATTTCTTTCCACATTATTAATCCATTTCAGTCGTTCGGGATTAATTCCAGTAAATAAAAGTGATAGTGGCAATAACACATTGTAATAATGGATTTTGTATGAGGAATTTCGTAGATAGTTATTAAATGGATTAATTTTAAATTCAAAACTTGACTGGCTATTTAAAACATGCAAGCTTTAATAACATTGACTGCAGAGAAACTGATTGGCAGCAAGTGTTTATTTGATGAAGATTGTTATGGTATGAACAGTGTTTGTCGAGAAGAACGATGCACTTGTCCAACAAATTTCGAAGAATTTGATATTGATGGACAGACAACTATATGCAGATTAGGTATAATTAGAAGGATTTTTTCTAACTTTCACTGCAATGCACTATTTAATTAATTTATGATTAAGCAATTTATATCGATATTTATTAAGAGTTTCTTTGAATGGTATGTTTGTTGTAAAAAAATTCTATTAAAATTAAACTTGCTATGGAACGATCGTGGATGGTTCTATCAGATTAGCTGGAAATTCTTTAATACGTCTGCTTACTAACCTTTTCAAAAGTCTTTGGTATTTCATATTTTTGTTTAGCTCCGAACAAAATTGGTGACAGCTGCCAGAGAGATTGCAAACCACCGCTTCTTTGTCGAGATGGAAAATGTGAATGTTGGGGTGGAAGTATTATCAATGGAGAATGTGTCGTGTGTAAGCTTTTCCATATTGATTTTAAATTTTTAAATCTTTTTTCTTTGCATAAATTTTATTCGATTTCCTGAAAAATGTATAGAACCATATTTCAGCTTGTCCATCTGGACAGCAGTTATATGGAGTGGAATGTCAAAGAGTAGCGCATTGGGGACAAAGTTGTGAAAAGGACAACCAATGTGTTGATGTTTTCAATGCGTGTATCGGTGGAGTATGCCAATGTGCACCCGGTACTGCACGTGATGTGGCCAGAGAGCGATGTTTTGCTTGTATGTTCGTAAGAAATTTAATGATCTAATTAACACAAATGAACATTTTTATCATATCAGTTCTTAAAATAACATATTCAGATTGATAAAGATTATAGGTAGTTTCGTTTACTTAGAAATGTAGAGTTTTGCTTGACAGTATTACTTTTACATCACCTTTACAAAAAAATTTATAAGTAAAATTTGAAATACCATGCAGTGATTTTGAACTGAACTATTTCATGCACTCGAAATGAAATTCAGTACAAACTATCATTGTTTAAAGTTACAAAAAAATGCAAAGAATTGAAGTAAACATGTAATTCCTTGAAAGTATGTCCGGATGGAACACAACCACAACAAGCTTGTCGACGTCTTTTTATCAACGATATCGATATGCTTGAAAACGCTGCCTCAACAGATAGCTGTCCTTTGGGTTATCGATGCGTAGCGTACGGCAGTCCTTACGTGGGACATTGCTGCAAACTAAAATGTCCTTTTGGAGAACCTGATCTAAGGTATACTTTGTCGTTTTTCATCAAAGTTTCTTTTTCTGCAAATTAGGAAAAAATTTATTTGAACTTAGAACACCTAGCTTATTTGCAATAATTTTGCAATTAATTATGCTATAAATAATATCGCAGTTTCCAAACTTTAAGTCAGTCGTGCGACATGGGCGTCTCCGAAAAACATCGATGTCGACCGCTTACTCATCACTGCTACACAATCTCGGAACCTGGTTGGAAAACGAGTTTGTGTTGTCCAAAGCCATGTCGCGACCCAACTCCATTTTATATTAATAATCAATGTTTAAGTATAGCTCATAGAGATGATCCTTGTCAGCTTCATCAACAGGTCTTTTTTCTTATTAACCCCATCAATTTAAATTAATATTTATGAAGATATGAACAGTGCACATTATTTTAAAATAATATTTATCAGCAATGCTTTACAGAATTGGGAAAAATCTTTAAATTGAAATAAGGAATCATTATTACAGTTTTCCAGTTTTAGTGCGAAGGTGGTGTAACGATGCACTGTGTGTTGGGAATTTGTCAGTGCAAAGATGGCTTTCATCCTGTAAGTTACCATTTAAAATCTATAAGAGATGCATTTAACAGATGTTTGCTTAGATACCTCCAAATATTTGATACTTTAATCTTAGTGTATGACCACAACTACCGATATAATTTTTTCTACTGCTGTTTATCTTTAATTCAGTTGAATATGCCTTAGGAACAATATTTTAATTACAATTAATTTGCATTATTTGTTTTGTAAATTTGCTTATCCTTTCATCTTTATTATTACTGAGATGCAACCTCGAATAGTGATTGAAATTCGGTTGAAAAAAACATTCCAAAAACTGTTAATTTCAAATAGAGAGAACTGAACGTTAGATGCGTATTAAGAAACAGATGGGGGAATTAGGATAACGCGGTATGTCTCAGCTGTCGTTGTTGCGTGATATGAAATACAATTCTTTGCTTTAATTTTTTTTCCAAATGACTAAGCTTTACTTTGTTGATAATCTGCTATTTTACCGAAGGAGTTCATTTTTCTTTATGAATGCGATGCGCACTTTGTTCTTTTTAAATGAATTCAGGTAGACTGAACAAGACAAATATAGGCCTGAAAAATACCAAGATTGATTTCATTATTTGAAAATTCTAATGAAGATATTTTATCATTGATTTTATTACAAGCAACCATGAAAAGTAAGATGCGAAATTATGGCCGATTGGGTAGAAAGAAATGTTATATTGTGATATCTCTTAAAAAGGAATAAATTCGTTTAACCGAGCTATCTCAATCAGTTTATTGCCATGTCTTTTCTATGCTACAAAATTCAAATCAAAACTTGGCATTTAATTTTGACAAATTTGAACTTCTATAGCGAGATAGGTTTGAAAAGGTGCTTTTAGGGTATTGGTGAATTTTCTGAGCAATACTGGTTCAACAAAAGGCTCGCTTTCTGAACAATGATGTATTGATGTTATTGTTGTGGTTCTTTACAGCATGGTCAAAACGATGCTGTTGGTGTCGGTGAGATGTTTTAATTGTAGTCTAGCTAGTGGTAAAGCTTAGTCATTATTCTTATATTTGTGCAAATTAATTAACAATGATATTTGGACGCAACAACGCAGTTTAGACACTCCGCATATTTCATTATTCTATTTGACTTCAAGTCAATTCCAATTTTTACAGAGCAATGATGGTCGCTTTGCAACATGCGAGAAAAGCTGTGGAATCGATGGGATCTCTGTTATGGATAAATGTGTACGACGAGTACACTTAGCTGAGAGATGTGTGACCAGCAAGCAATGTCCAAATTTCTCAGAATGTCGCTTTGGTACTTGTCAATGTTTGTGTGGCTATAAACAAGTAATAATTTGTTTATTTCCTTCTGTAAAGTAACAACATTTCATATTTTCAAAAATAGTGTTACAGGAATCTTTGATCGGGTCACGCTGCACTAATCCAGATGATCCATTCAGTTTAAATGCAATTTTGACGGGTGTTGGACAAGTATTCGGTGGGAATACACGGAATCCATAATATTTTCATCATTTATTTAAAAAATTTTCACATTATTTATTGCATAAAGAACTGACAGTACGTATAAGCACTACATCGGTTTAATGCCCAGTTTCTTCCAATTAATCCAACTAAGACGTGCTATGAGATCTATAATAGATTTGAATCAAAATCAAAAAAATGAGTTGTAGCGGTAAGAGAAATAATGATATATGGAAGGAAGTATAAATTAAAGTTATGGGAAAACTTTTTAAGAAGATGAAAAAGTATTACGAAAATTTCTTTAAAGTATCAATATGAACTTAACTTATTCACTTACATTAAATTTTACTGTAGTGTAGCAGTTAGATCTAATATAAAACATAGAGGTGTTTCAAAAAAAATAAGACTTCCTATATTTTTACGAATGAAAGATCCGTTATACATCTCTCTCTCTCTCTCTTCTCTCTCTCTCTAATCAAGAGCTTTCATTAGTACCGTTGAAAAATATTTGAAATGAAAGACTTACGAACCACTAGTACTCCAAGGTGGTGCTTGTGGATTTCCGGATCGTGCCATTACAAGAACTTCCTTCAGATAAGCATGCATATTTTGATGATCACTATTCAGTAGATTTTCAAGAAGTGAAATATATGCAATTGCTAGATTCAATGTATCTATTTTGGACAGGCGTTTCTCATATGGAAATGTTGGGATATGTCGTCGTAGTTTCTGCAAATAACACTTTTTTACTGAAACGCAACATAATATATTTATATGGCACTATTTTTTTGGCAATTATTCATTCACAAACTATCATTTTAATAGTAATTTCAAGCATAGATATGGGCATTAGAGATGGTGATGATTAAAAAGTATTCATTCCCAATTTTTTATTAGGAAATTTGAATTTCAAATTGCTCAGTGCCAAGAAATGCATTCAACAAATCAACTGAAACTGTGAAGAAGAACTGAAAGAGTAAAGAAAAGAACTTCTTCTTACTGGAAATCTGCTATTTCTCACTGTTCATCAATTTTCTTTTCGCAAGCAATAGCAATTGATTGCCAATTATCTTTCTATTTATAAGTAATTATAAAATGTTGAAAGTTTCGTAACGATGCACTAAATTTTATTATAATTCATAACAGGATTGTAACTTTCAAATGAAATACATTAATGAACGGATTTATGTTCATGGATTGGCGCATTTGTAATTTATCTTACTTTGTTTAAAAAAAATAATAGATTGTGTATTAAAATTAATTTGTCGTGAGATAACACGACATAAAACTTCTGCGAAAATTTCTGTGTCAGTTTTAAGCTAATTTAGCAAAAAAACGTCGCTTACCATAAAAGCAACGTTGATACTGCACATTCGTCGGCGTTCCCGGAAGTTCGCAGCACGGCGATTAACAAACGAATCAATATGCTCATTTTCTTCTGATTCCTCTCCTTGCGATCCAAATTGCACTTCGATTTGTTGTGCACTTAATACCTCAAATATATATACATACATTTTTTTTCTCATGAAAGATGAAAAAGTTAAATGAAATTCAAAGAAATCAATTCACAAAAATCTGATGATTCTTTTGTTCCAGTCGTATTTAATGTATAATAATGAACCTCAAGTAAAGATCTTAAACTTCCGATTCGAGTTACTTTTGTTAGGACTATTAAATCTTAGAATATGCTTTGTAATCTTGGAATCACTATTTCGTCGTAACGAGAAGAACGTACCAGCTTCATTATGATTAGTTGAAAACACCAATTTTTCTCCTTTCAACGCTAATTCACAAATAATTCCATAATACGACTGGGAATGCTTGAAATCACACTTAAAATTACTTCATATCTAAACCAATATAATATCTTTTGTCATAGCTAATTCGAATTTACCAGTCATGTCACCATAGTGAAATCGCCTCAGGATTTATTTGTGCTTTTCATTTCTGTTTTGAATTATGCTACTTAAGATTTACAAATTGAATCATTATATGATTTATGAATTCCTCACAAAATGAATAAAATTTTAAAGAGGTGAAGAAATGAGGATGCTTAATGAATAACTATGGGAAGATAAAAGCATCCAGCTGCTAAGCTAAATGATAAGTCGTAACTATGAATTGAAGAGATTTTGAGAAGGCAAAGCAATTGAAGCGATGAAGCGTAAAATGACTAAGAGTTTACGATGTTATTTCATATTAGGATGACTGCAAATGACATGATGAAATGGCTAAAATGCATATGCTTTTGATGAGCAATCTAGAAAATTCAATTTTGGTTCACAAAATGATGAGCTTTTATTAACACTGGGATAAAGCTAGTCGGTATGACAGCCTATTTTAATCATTTCTCCTGTTATAGTTTTTCAAAGTCCATTAATGGGATCTTTTATTAAAAAATTCAAACTGATTCTACACATCTTTCAAAATTAAAAAATCTACTCAAAAATCTATTCTATTTTCAGAAAATCCAATCTTAGCTCACATTTTTTTTCCTTAAAATTGTGTATTATAAGACGATGTCTTTGAATTTAATAATGAAAAAAAATTTTTTAAAAATGGAATAGATTTTTGATTAGATGGCCAGAAAGAACATAGATTTAAGAAACTGACAAAACATGTTAATCATGGTAACCACAAATTTATAATACACGCATAAGAGCCATAAATATATGTCCAAAAAAAAAAAATGAAGTTAAAGAAGGGAGAGAAAAAATATATGTAGGCACAGTTATATTTTGTTTTTAACATATTTTCAATCATTTTAAAGCTGCTACTGGTTTATCGTCATACAGCATATTATATTAAGTAATAAAAACATCTTCTGCCACTGATATTCTCATTGGCGTTCTGAAAATTCATTTACAACAAAGATAAATTATGAAATCATGATAAATTATCACTCACTAACAGATGATAAATGCATGTGATGACTAATTTTTTTTTTTTTTGCGTTCTTAGCAGTGCTGTCAATTTTATTTTCTTCCTAAATTTCTTTTATTGTCATCAGTTAAACACAAAAATATACTTGAAAGGAGTTAGATGAAAAAAAGCAAGTATGCATGATGTTATTTATTTAGAGATAATTTACGGAAAAACAATGAAATGATAATCATTTAATTATTTTGAATAATATCACATGGAGTTCCTCACGACCGAAAAAAGGACCCTAAGCCTAAGCCTAAGCCTAAGCCTAAGCCTAAGCCTAAGCCTAAGGGGGGGGGGGAATTTTTTTAGAAATAGATTCGCTAATCAAATAATGGCAAAACGTCGAGAAGCTGATGTGATATTGCAACGTTGTCCACTATCTGAAAAACAATTCTTGTGAAAAGGTAATTAAGAAATCATTTTGTAGTGACTTCTGTTGTTAATTTTTTTAGAAATAGATTCGCTAATCAAATAATGGCAAAACATTGCATACACATATCAATAAAAAATAATTAATTTTCTTCCTTACTAATATGCATTTGTGCTTCAAAAAGTTTGATAAATAATGATGAAAATAATGATTTGCGCAGCAAAAAGATCTACATCGCTAAAAGTATTACTGTAACTGTGATAATGAAAAATGCGAAACTTTGAATGCAAAAGTGATTTTCTTTAGGAACTTTTAATGATATCGTATCTGCAAAAGAATTTAAAAATGTCATTTAAAGTTTATGAATATAAAATGTAACACCGACTTCAATGAAATATATCATAAATTTTCTCTTCATTAAAAAGTGGAGTTAAAAAATTGATGAAACAAATTAAACTTTTCTTGGCTCTCTTTCGGAATATAAACTTCGCGATTTCCGATATCAACCTGCTCTGATTTAGCGACTGTTCGTCGATTTTCGTTACACTTACACTTGGCAATGGAATGACATTTTTTTCAACAATCGTAAAGGTTCCAGTGATGGGTTCTCGTTTAACACCGTTGTGTGAGTTTTAAAATAAATTTTGAACGAATTCATGTCATAAGCAAATTTCGCTTGCCGTTGGCACTAATTCAACAACTGTAACTGTTAACTTGACTTTGAAACTTGCAAGCCTTGCAGGAAAAAAGACATAAATTTACCTGTTGAGCCGTGGAATAAAAGTTTTCTGTTTTTTTTTTTTTTTCATGAGAATTGTCGAATTGCCTTTGATTTCTCTATCACGAGTACCTATAATTCGTAATTTATATGGTTCTTTTCTTCTTATATCAAAGACGAATTCGAACACTACGTGATCCGCTAAACCGTCAAAAAAAGTAAAATCTTTATTTCCACCCACATATTAAGAAATTCAAAGTTACAAAACACATACTGGACTCGTCAATATAAATATTCACAGAACAAAGGATTCGAAAATCGATGTGATCCGTCAAATCAAAAAACTTTAATTTTAGTCCTTACCACCATCAAACTGTATAATTGGATGTTGCATTAATAGGCGGCCTACTTTATTATCAATACACCTAATAATTATTCAACTATAAGTTAACTCATCCAATGTCCAAGAAGTTTAAGGAGAAAAGTGATAAGGAGAGCAGGAACAAGGTTGTAATGTTGATTAAAATATAAAATGAAATGGAAGAAGTGCTACTTGCTCATTATCAATAAGCGTAAGTGGAGGTAGTAGAAGTGGCGTTCCATCTGAATGTTCAATAATACATTGATTTACAAAGAGTCCAAAAGTATCCATACGATCATTCATTACTGTCCATCTCATTTCCAGTTCTTCATTCATCACAACAGCACTCACCGTTTCGTCATCACGAAACACCGGTAAGGACATGCTCATTAGAAACTGGAATAGGTAATCATGCTTGTAAAAGTCTATGCGAAATCACAATGAAATCGAAATGCAATATTTACTCAAAATATCTGTTAAATTCAGTTAATGGATTGAAATTAACACAATTTAATATTGATGCTGATAATTTAAGCTTCTTAAATGCATATTATCCAACATTTTTTTTGCATGAAACAGAAATTCAAAATAAAGTTCGAATCTTTATTTAACAGTATAAATAAATGTTAATAAATGCGCTATCCTGAACTGAATCAGTCGTAATTTGACTAAGTAGTCGCAAGTAATGTTGAATACCAAATTTTTGTCGGTCATTAGTCCTGATATTCCCAGATCGTTTTTTAGACTACCGCAATGAAAGACCGAATGGAGGGATTTTGAACAAGGACGGATCATATGCAGATATAATTACTAGTACGCAAATATAATTAGCATAACAATCTACGATATAGTGAGAACAATTACATTTACCATGAATTTAGTTTCTTAGAATAGAGAAATAATATTACTTATGATACTTCTGAATTGAGCAGTTTGAAAAATAAAAAATTTGAGCTAAAGTTAAATAAAACGAACAGTTTCATAACCAGGTCACGGTTGATTATCATGGCGAAGAGTGGACAACGTAATTTCCATTGTTGCATTCATTGCACTACTAAATTCTGAACGGCATGTTGCAAAATGATTCTTGATAAATATTACGCCAACTGTACGTTTGGAAAATTATCAAAATGGAAAAAAAAAAAAAAAAAAAAAAAAAAAAAACCCCACTTTTTTTACATTGTGTTGACGGTTTTTAATTTGTTTTTTTTTGGGTTTTTTTGTGGGTGTTTTTTTA
>JARVGP010000669.1:0-33635 GCA_029876185.1 Mansonella ozzardi | reverse complement strand
CCTTATCCAATTTTCCTTTCTATACTAAATATTGTGTTCGCGTTTGTTAATATTTCTAATAAAGGTTTAATTACCCAAGTTTGAGGTATTCCCGCAATTCAATCTAATCATAGAAACTCAGTTCCACAACACAATCAATTCAACACAATACAATACACTCAATTCGTCTCAACATAACAATCTCTGATCAAACCGTTGGAGAAATATTGGCTAACAAGAAGTACACGACACATGTATTGTAACCGTGAATGGAAAAAAAATAAGTTCACGTTAACGTGATACTACCTATGCGTTTACGTGATACTACTTATAGCTATGATTTTTCTCTTCAAATGATATCAAAATTTGAATGTACATAACATTCAATCAAGACAAAAATAAAGATTGCGCGTCAAAAAATGAAATTATTGGCACTTGAGACGACGAATTTTCATTCGTGGACTACTAGACGCAGACGCAAATTTAGAATTGAATGAATGACGGATGATCGATATGAGGAGGTTTTTATGATGAGAGGAGAAGGATGGAGAGTGATATTAAGCGGGCGTTAGGATGGCGTACGTGAAGTGAACGTATCATTGCAATGTAAGCAACTTAAAGATTTCCATTAGAACTGTTTACAGGTGTCACTTTGAGATAAGGATAAATAACAACGGTTAAGAGCGTGTCCTTCAGCTAAGTGGTTACGACGAAAAAAATATTTTTGTTTCTTCTCTGAGTGTTCTGTGTGAATATTGCACGAAGATAGTTCTATATTGATGTTTCTGTTCAAAAACTTATATTTTATTTAGATATTAATCGTTATCTTTCCTTCATTATTGAAGTCCAAATGTGTTGCTAGTAATGCTCTTACAATTGTTTATGTGTTAATTAATTATTGTTTTTCTTTAAAATTTAGTTTATATGTAAATTGATCACATAATTTATGTGTAAATTAATTACTACTCTTACATGGATGCAGTTGTTAAATTAATTACTGGAATTTCATATATTTACAACTTATATTTACGGAAATATTGTAGTCGTTCTCTTTTCGAAGAAAATTGTTCTCTCAAATGTATGTCGTAGCAAATTCATGTTATGTTCTTCAAGGAACTTATAGCAATGCGAAATATGGTTGTAAAGGTTTTCAGTTGAAATTACTGTGAGCTGTATACTTCCGTACGTACAGGAAGAAAGTTAAAATGACTAATTTTAATTATTTTACAGCTAAAGATGAGTGATAGTGTGCCGAAATATGCACATTCTTCTGCTGGAATTAATGGTCAACCATATATGGGTTCATCAAGTGGTTATGTACCTGCAATGCAGTACACTGGAGCAACCGAATCACCTGCAGCAGCTCCTCCGCAGCAACAACCACATATGCAATTTGTTCAAGGATCTGTGCAGCATGGAATAACCGCAGAAGAAGTTGCAATTGCCAAACTGGATAATTCGATAACAAGCATGGAAGAACAACAGATGACTGCAGATCCACGTTACGCACAGATGCTATTGTTGAAACAAAAAATTACAGGTTCATTCATCGATTGTGTAACTAAGGCTGACGGAATCTATGTTTTATATTCATTGAAAATAAATATGCTAATAAAACTTAACTTTTTTCTGGAGAAATTTTTTCTTACCTGATAAGAAGTGAATGGAAAATCTTTAATTTAAGAGAATCATTAAGTTAATGTTAGGAAATAAATTGAATTATTAGTGGGTTCATTCGTTTGAACGAATAAGATGGAACTGTAAGTCTAATTGAATATTTGAATAATTTTTGAAGTGTTTCACTTTTCAGGAATGCCATCGACTGAAGTGAAACATCATCAGCCTTTGGATACAATAGTGAAAGAGCCGCCGGAAAATGCATTTTCATCTGTACAGCTGGAACAATTAAAGGCGCAGGTACGCTTCGGTCATCCATTCAAACTGTAAATTTCCATGATATCTGTTGCTGACGTATTATTTATAGATAGGCGCTTACAAACAATTAGCAGCACAGGAACCGGTTACAGCAGCTCTTATCGCGTCATCTATATCAAAACCTTCTTCTTTGCTTCCTGAACCATATGAATTCCCTGTTGAAACAGAAAATGGCGAGAAGTTGCCATATGACTTGATGAAAATTCTTACGCTGCATCAGCAACGTGCTAACCGAAGTACATGCCTTCCTCCTCCTCCCGGAGTCGATCCACAGACAATTCTGAAAGAACGGGAGTACAGGTGCATAGAAATTTAATTTTGCGTAACATTAATGATATTTTGATTTAGCAGATACATTAGCTTTGTTTCGAAATGTGATGAAAGAGGTACATTTACATGCAATTCGACGGTATGTGAACACGAAGTCATTTAGATTATCCAGCATCTATTATCCATCTATCAACGCGTTGACAAGATTACTGCAGAAAATGTTTTTTGCAGTAATTATTAGAATGTTTCTATAACTTTAAAGTCAATGGATTTGAATTTCCGAAAATTTTCGAAAAAAAAATTCCCGAAAATGCGTATCGGTTCGATTTTCCTTGCAGGATTCAAAATAGAATTGGAGCACGAATTCAATGGCTTAGTAATCTTCCTGCTAATTTAAGTAAACGATTATTACTGAAGGCAGAAATTGAACTCCGTGCCCTTCGTTTGCTCAATCTCCAAACGCAGGTAAAACTTATAGGCTGTAATTTTTCGGATTTCGTATGTATCTTTTTGAATTTCTATGATTTAGGTACGGAATGAAGTTTTAAGCCAGCTGAAGAAAGATACAACACTTGAAACTGCGCTTAATCCGTACGCTTATCGTCGGACCAAACGGCAATCTTTGCGTGAAGCACGAGTTACGGAAAAACTAGAGAAGCAACAAAAAGTTGAGCAAGAGCGCCGTCGTCGACAGAAGCACAATGATTTGTTGCAGGCAATTCTGCAACATGGAAAGGAATTTAAGGAATACCACCGCAACAATCAGGTGATTTGGAAAGTTTCCATTATTCATCAGAAATTTCGAAAAAATTTATCAGAAAAAAAATTTCGTACTGAAGGTGAGACTAATTTTTTAGGTCAAACAAAGTAAAATCAAGAAAGCTGTGCTAACTTATCATGCTAATAGCGAAAAAGAACGGAAGAAAGACGAGCTAAAAAATGAGCGAATGCGTATGCAAAAATTAATGCAGGAGGATGAGGAAGGTTACAGGTAGAGTCCATTTCTAGAATTTCGGTTTATTTGAGTCAGGTTACTTTTAGCTTGAAAAAAGGTTGTATCTGATAGATATAAATTTTAGGCAATTACTGGATGAAAAGAAAGATAAGCGTTTGGTTTTCCTGCTACAACAAACGGATGAATACGTAGAAAGCTTAACAGGACTCGTCAAACAACATCAAGCGACGGAGAAACGACGAAAACGTAATGAGCGCCGTGAACAGAAAGAGAAAGAAAAGATGCAAGGTCCTTTTTATTAATTCTTTTTGTCGTATTTAAATGGCGTGGAAACTGTGTATTATTTAACCGATGGATCGATGATTTTATAGAATGTGGTGAATCTGAAGTACGTATACGTATAAGAGATGCAACAACCGGTGAATTGTTACCTGTGGAAGAAATGCCGAAATCGGACGATATCGATGCTTGGGTTGAAGCGCATCCCGGACATGAAGTAATGTTTACGTTTTTCAAGGATTCAAAAAAATTTAATATTAAGTTAGGAAGTTAAAATGCTAGAATTCAATGTTTTATAGGGAATTTGTTGCATGAGAACTGTGTCACTGTTTGAGAAAAGAAGTCTTCAGAACCTAATTTCGAGAACGTTTTGATGTAAGAAAAACTTTTATAAGGCTAAAGTATAAAACTGTAATAAGTTATTCAAAATGTTTCCGAAGGTGGTTTCGCGTGAGGAGTTCTCAGAGAGCGAAGATTCAGAATCAGATGAACCAATTCCGGAACCTATTGAACAAAAGAAAGATGATGAATTTGAAGGTTTGTTGCTGATTAATTGCTTATATCTTCCATCTTAACATCTTGATTAGTAGTGTAGTACTGATTCTTCCAGAATGAGTAATTACTGATATGTAATCATCCAAGTGCATCTTGAAAAATTTTCAGGTATGGACGAGGAGACACGGAATCGTAAAATAATTGAGAAAGCTCGAAACGAAGAAGATGAATATGATCAGAAAAATAGGCGGCAAATGGAGTCTTACTATGCAACAGCGCATAAAATTAAAGAGAAAATTGTAACGCAGCATTCATCTTTGGGTGCTGGCAATCCGGCTTTGCAACTCAAACCTTATCAGGTTAGATCTCACCATTTTTCCTTTACCTCACAGTTTTATTTTTTTTTCATTATCATAAATGTTTTTTTTTTTTTTTTTTTTATTATATGCACCGAATTGTTTTTGTAAGTTTTATGTTGATGGAATGCTTTCAGCTAAAAGGCTTGGAATGGATGGTTTCCTTGTACAATAACAATCTTAATGGTATTCTTGCGGATGAAATGGGTTTAGGAAAGACAATTCAGACGATTGCATTGGTTACTTATTTAATGGAAGTCAAAAAGTTAAACGGGCCTTATTTAATCATCGTTCCTTTATCGTGCGTTCTTACTTATAATTTCTAATGTAAAGTTTTGTTGACGTTTTTAATTCTTATAGTAATGGAATTAGCTTCAGGAAATTACTGATGAAAGTATTTGAAAAATTCCGATTTGTAGGACGATTGCGAACTGGAGTTTGGAACTTGAAAAATGGGCGCCACATGTTGTAAGCATTGTTTACAAAGGGAACAAAGAAGCTCGTAAAAAATTGGAGGCTTCTATTCGTCGTAATGCATTTAATGTGCTGTTAACTACTTACGATTATGTGTTGAAAGAGAAAAGTCTTTTAGGAAAGGTATTCTTTTATCGTTAAAGAAGACATAAACATTTTTATACCGAAATATTGGTGAAATGATTTCAAATTTTATTGGAAATAATATGTGCGTATTTTATAGATACGATGGAAGTATATGATTATTGATGAAGGTCATCGGATGAAAAATCACAATTGTAAATTAACTCTAGTTTTGAATGGATACTTCAGTGCTCAACATCGTCTCCTTCTCACCGGGACTCCATTACAAAATAAATTACCAGAGCTTTGGGCACTACTGAATTTTCTGCTCCCATCAATTTTCAGTTCATGTGGGACCTTTGAGCAATGGTTAGAATTCAAATTAATTTCAAAAAGCTGAGAATACTTTGATTTTCTTTAGTATTTAATGTTTGGGCTTGTTTTGTTTTTTATTAGTAATTTTTTGTGACTTGATGTTCGAACTTATATTTTAGCTGTGGATAGATATATGATATTACGATATAACTTTAAGGTTTAATGCACCATTTGCAACAACCGGTGAAAAGGTGGAGTTGAATCAAGAAGAAACAATGTTGATCATTAGGCGTTTGCACAAGGTATTTATACATTTGAAAATATCTAACTGTGTTGATTTCATGAATGTATGACAAATTTTTCAATAATTCATGTATGTATACTTTTTAAGCGTCTTTCTCTGCATAATTTTATTTAGCTTATTTCAGGATCGTATGGTTGCTATAAAAAATACAGTGAAAATCATTTTATAGTTAACATATAGTCTTCTAATAGTTGATTTCAGGTGTTGCGACCATTTTTGTTGCGACGTTTAAAGAAAGAAGTAGAAAGTCAGTTACCAGAAAAAACCGAGTATGTTATTAAATGCGATATGAGTGCACTGCAGAGAATACTTTATCAGCACATGCAGAAGGGTTTACTTATCGACAGCAAGCATGTTTGTTTTATTATCTTTACTGCACAAAGAAATTAGATTATTGGAAATATTTGCTGAGCACAGTTAATCAGAGACCTAGAATGTCAACCATATATTTCCAGGCTGGTGGGCGAGCGCTGATGAATACAGTCGTTCATCTTCGAAAACTCTGCAATCATCCGTTTCTTTTTGAAAATGTCGAAGATGAATGCCGTGAATTTTGGAAAGTGCCAGATGTTTCAGGGTTATTTTTCATCTAATATTTTTAATAAATATTATAAAAGCATATAATTTTACAGTTGTTTCAGTTCCGTATAATTTCACAAAGTTCGTTTGATTTTCAGAAAAGACTTATATCGTGTAAGCGGTAAATTTGAACTTTTGGATCGTGTACTACCAAAACTAAAAGCTTCCGGTCATCGTATTCTCATGTTTTGTCAAATGACATCACTCATGACAATTATGGAAGATTATCTCAATTACAGAGGTGAGAGTTTTCGCTTAAAATTAAGATTTTCGATGGACTTATGTTCTACCAGCTTTCAGAATTCAAATATCTCCGACTTGATGGTAGCACAAAGCCAGATGAGAGAGGGCAGCTGTTAGAGCTGTATAATGCACCAAACAGCGAATACTTTATATTTATGTTATCAACACGTGCAGGCGGTCTTGGTCTGAATTTGCAGACCGCAGATACAGTAATCATTTTCGATTCAGACTGGAATCCACATCAAGTGAGAACATTCGTTATTTTGCTAGAACTGAAATGCAAAAATACTGGCATAGTATGAAACTCTGTTTATGGAACTCTATGAAACTCTTTAATAGTCATGATTTCAGTCATATAGTAGGCTTGCGTTTTTTACTGTAAATTAGTGCGATTTTTCAAATTTTAGCTTTTTTCTATGGTCACAAAAATCTTTCATGTAAATATAGGATATGCAAGCACAAGATCGGGCTCATCGCATTGGACAGTCTCGTGAAGTGCGTGTATTACGATTGGTTACGGTGAATAGTATCGAAGAAAAAATTCTGGCCGCAGCTCGATACAAGTTGAACGTAGATGAAAAAGTTATTCAGGCAGGCAAATTTGATCAACGTTCCACAGGTGCAGAACGTCGACAAATGCTGGAACAAATTATCAGGTGAAATTTCGACTTTTCTGTTCACTAGACAAACTTAGGCCAAAAAATGTGTTTTTGCGTCGTATTTTCAGAGCATATAGAATGTGTTTTACGTTATCTTTTCAGAGCAGAAAGTGAAGATGACGATGAAGATGAAGTGCCAGATGATGAAACAATCAATCAGATGGTTGCACGATCTGAAGATGAGTTTGATTTGTTTCAGGTGAATTATTTGGATTATACAATATTAAGGTCGATTTTGTTGTTGAAGCTTCTGTTTATTGATACGATTGTACTTTTCACTAATTTTGTTTAAGAGAATAGATATTGAGCGTCGTCGTCAGGAAGCCGCTGAATATCGTCGCAAGCCTCGACTAATTGAAGATAGTGAGATCCCGGATGGCATTGTTAAAGCTTCACAGCATTTCATTGACGAAGAAAAGGAACAAAAATCAAAACCGGCATTCGAACCTGTTGGACGCCGACAGCGGAAAGAAGTTGATTATTCACAGGTTATTTTTTAATGGATTTCAGAAACTGTTCAGAATTATTTAAAATGATTAATTAAAAGTTTTATAACTCTTTGTTCCAGGATTTGATGTCAGATCGTGATTGGCTAAAAAGTATTGATGAGGATGTGGAGGACGATGATGACGACGATGAAGAAGAGAAGAAAAGAAAGAGGGGAAAGAAAGATAGGGGAAGAAAAAGACGTCAAATTGGTAAGCACTGTAAATGATCTTTTTTATTTTCTATGTAAGTTTGCTAAATATATATTTTTCTTTTTTGCAGATGATGAGGATGATGAACCACCGAAGCGCAGAAAAGTTTCACCTGAAATAACTTCATTTCTCACTAAGCTCTATGAGGCTTTAATAAAATATAAAACTAGGTATGACATGTGTTTTTTTCCAATGCAATAAATTTTAGTCTCTTTCCGGGCTATTGTTCTCTTAATGAATTCATTTTTTAGCAGTGGAAAGGAATTAGCGGCAGCTTTCGAACAGTTACCTTCGCGAAGAGAACTACCAGATTATTATGAAATTATAGAGAAACCAATGGATCTTAATAAAGTGAAACGGAAAATTAAGGACGGTAAATATCATAGTGTGCAAAATATGGGAAATGATATCAGACTTTTGTGTGCTAATGCAAGAGTAAGTTTCATGCAATTATGCAGTAAGTTTTATGCATTTTGATCTTTCTCACTATGTTATGAACTTCCTAGATCTATTTTATGGTAAATTTAATTGAAAAATCATGTGAGCTAACATTTCTTCTAGAAATACAACATAGATGGTTCTGAAATCTTTAATGATTCGGTTTTACTGGAAGTTTTGTGGACTAAAATATCTGGTGACGAGCAACAGGCAGCTACTTCGAAATCTGTTCTCTCAGCAGAATTGAAGGTTGGAAAGACTTCATCAGAACCAAAAGACAAAGATCCTAACAGGGATACTGGAAAGGATTCGAAAGAATCTACTGCAACAAGTTCACGAAGTAGTCCCAGTCTTGAAGACGATAAAGTGAGTTTAATCGTGCTGCAAATTCTTGTTTAAATTGGAGAAGCATTTTGTCATTAGCTGTTTTCATTTGCAGTTGTGCTAGAGAGTTCTTATATCGGAGTTTCAGGATAACAGTCGTCGGAAGAAATCCCATCCCATTAAGCGCTCGATTTCACCAGATGACTGAGATCGCTATAGCGAACGAGTAAATATTTATAAATACCGTCAACTGTTTCCAGTGTCTACCCACTTCGAAATTTGCATTTCTGCTGATCGATTACATCAGCATTGAGCGTAAACTCTCGTGTTTCTGGCATGAGAATTCTAATGTGCTACTGCCTTTAATATATTCTCGTTTTCGTCGTATTTCAGTCCGAACTTTTTTTTACTTAGATTATCCATCAAAGTTTGTATGCATCCTTGATTCCCTTTATTTTTCCGTAGAAAAATAGAATATGTTCCTGAATTTAAGACGTTTGGGCATCTCATAATCCACACTATTGTTTGTTGTAACCATTTTGATATATGTGCATATTGTTTATATAGCGTCGTATAAATTTTGAAAGCACAGAAAATGAAATGTTGATAATTCCGCAAAGATTACTCTAATCCCACTTTATAGAGTTAAAAACAGTTGCTGAGATCTGTACTTCAACTGAAAAAGTGCGGAAGCATATCATGCACTCTGGAGAAAAGAATATCAATAAATAAATTAGATTGAAGTAGAATATTTAATTGGTTTTTTCCAGTGAATGATGGAAATTTTGTGAAATAGTTGCAACCAACTGTTTTAAATACTTACAAATATGCAAAAACAGATATACAAGTAATACTTCAGTATATATATATGCAAATTACATGCAAATGATATACAAATTACATGCAAATTTTTTCAGCACAAACATTTAACTCTATACCCGGATATGTATTATGAATAACATATTAACAGTTCTCTGGAGAAAATGATTGTTCAGTTTTTGTTCAATTTTAAAATTTTTGAGAAGATTCATGTTTTTGGATTGTTTTTGTCCTGTTTGGAAAAGTTGTTTCCCATTTCAAAGAAATTATTGCTTGGTACTATAAGTATTTTTTTTGGCGCGGAGAGAGTAAGTTAATGCATGAAAAGTTCTATTCACAAAGCAGTTGTAATCATTGCAGTAACTGTCTACAAATGATATCTCTAGCATGGAAAGCAAAAGTCTGACGAGAATTTTTACCACTTATGTAGGAGTTTAGTCAAAATACCATTAGCAGTACAGCAAAAAAGTAATTACTTATAGGACAGTTAGCATTATACATACAACCCGATTGCAAATAAATAAAATTTAATGAGATTTAATAATCTTCAGAAACAGTGGGTAATAGAAATTAAGCAATGACGAATATCAATGAATAATGATGATTATCACTAAAAGAATACAATTCTCAGTATTTAAGTCCCGTAACAAAAAGTTTCTTGGAAAAAAACATTATTACTATTCTTCAAACATTGCAGTTAATTATAGCAAATAGCTAAATAAAGCACAATATTCCAAGCATTTAACTCGTTTCCAAGTTGATGTGCCAAATTTCCATGCAATCGCAACTATGAAATGAAAAAATACATCCGTGCGTATACTGCCTTCCGTTATTTAAGTTATCAGATAATTCACTGATGATTTAAACTCTTGATTGCAATAACGTCAATACGTAACATTTTTTAGTGAGTGACTTAGGAACTTGAAGAGGTGACTTTGTTAATGAGCAAATGCTAAAAGCATTAGATACTTTGGGGAAATACAACACAAAGTTACTTGCCTTAATAATTTAAATAATGTGCACAATGGAATCTGACACTAGCAAATCCAAATTCATTATATAAAGCTACCTTTCAAAACAAATAATTCAAGAATCAGACCATCTAATGGAAGAAAATACTTTGTCTAATGTACTATTCCATTTTGCACTAAACCATGAACTGTTCTCCACCCACGGTAGTACCTGCAAAAAAGATAACAATAGAAACCACACAAAATAAAATTTCAACCAAAAAAAAAACATAGCTAAAACATGATAGCAATTCAATCTTCTAAACAATAACATAGAAATAATGATAAAATAGAAAACAATTGATATTAATAATAAATATAACCTCTTTTGGAAAAACGATGGTTCCTGGAACAACGGTTTCTTTTAAGAGTGTAAGTTTCTGTGCTCCTTTATTGGAATCTAAGGACCAAATATCAAGATCATAAGAAACTTTCACCACTGCAACTACAGCACCAACTTTTATTCCAATTCTGCAAATAATTAAAAATAGCAACAATTTAAGAATCAGATTATTATTACTTGACAAAGAAATTTTTTATTTGACTTTACTTGACAAAAAGTAAAACTAATGGAAAAATCATAAAATGTAGTGGAAATTGCTAAAAATTATAGGAATTCAATTGATTTTATTTCAGATTCGTCTGTGTAAGTTCTAAATATACATAAAATATAATACAAAAACTGGAAAACTCTAATGTTAAAAACACTATTAAAAAAAGATTTGAAAAAAAAAAGAACTATTTTAAGTTTTTTTCTCAGTTTCAGAAGAGTTGAAAAGATAGAAGAAAGAAGAGTTAAAATGGTGGAATTTTATAAACAGAATAAACTTCATTTTTGAATTATTCTTTAATGTTTGCTATGCTAATTATGGAAGAATTGAACTGCAACTACAATCAAATGATACTTCAACTACTGTCGTCTCTTTTGAATCATACTTACTACTTTCAATCATAAGAAAACAAAAACGAAAAAAAAAATAATTCGAAACATTACATACCGTATTAATCGCCGGAAAATCGCCATTGTTCAGCATCACACGATTTCCGGATGTGTAATCCTTAAATGGTTTGAAGTGAGCATAAGAAATAAGTTGTAGGGTATGGTAACAGGAAGAGCTGTTCAGGAAAACAGAACCAAACTGTTCATTACAAGCAAGTTGCAAGGTACGGTAACAGGAAGGGTTGTTTAGGAGGACAACAGTAAACTTTTCATTATTTGAGATGATAACTTAGAAGTTCTATATTTCTTATGCTCTGACATAAAGAAATAATTACCTGTTCGACAAATAATAAAACGTAAAACAGCGAAAAGTTAAATTATTGTGCTTTAGTTTTTCGCAATACGTAACTGAACCAACGTGTTGAATTGCTACGAAGTCGACAGTGGTACGTGCAGGTCGTTAGTTTTGTGGAATTCGTGGATTTATTCAGGTTTGATTTCAGGTCTTCTCTTTCATTAACTTTTTCAGGATAAGTTAAGTTCATTATGCTTCTTCCTAACAAATAATTCGGGAATATTTCAAGACCACTGAGAGAAAGAACAGAAAAACGCTGGAAGAAAGAAGAAAGCAATAAAATGGTTAGCAAAAAGAAGTTATTAGTTTCTTATATTAGATACTAGTAAAGTGAGAAAATTGTTAAATATCAGCTAAAACTAGAAGTTGAAGTTAGCATTTCCATTCATTAAGTTGAAGTTAGCATTTCCGCTCATTAAGTTGAAGTTAGCATTTCCGCTCATTAAATTTGAAGTTATCATTTCCGTTTATTCTTTATCATTCCTGCCAGATAATCTATTTCGTTGATTTCTTTTCAGTATCGGTTATTTTTCGTAAAATTCGCGAAACTTTTTTCCATCTATCTCACGCTGTTTCTCCATCATTAGTTGTTAGCGTTTGTTTGTTTGGCGTAGAATAATATTTTCAATTACATAAACTATCGAGTAATATATTCAATTAACAGGTTCATGGACAAGCTTATGTTTATGAAATTGAACGATTGATCAGTAATATTAGCACAAGCGCATATCTTTGGCTTTCTTCATTATTTTAATATTACGGATCATGATGGAAGATATATCTGAAAGCGATCTCATACAATGGCAGAATTTATCCACTGATGATTTCGTCAAAAATCTGCGACGAATTAATAATAATTTTGAAGAATATCATACATTTGCCAATATTGATATTGATAGTAGGCATAGGATACAATCTATTTTCGTCGAGCGTTTCCAAGAATCGTCAGCAATTCGTCAACAGATTCTTCGCTTTCTGCGGATATTAGCGCGTGATAAGCAAAATTTGGATGAATTGCTATCTTCCAGCTTGATACAGGATGTACTTGGTGCTGGGCTATTGTCTGAGCGATCTTTTGAATTTGATTGGGAGCTATTCATACAAGCTGAAATGTGTCTCATCAATATACTATTTAATAGTAATCTCGCGAAAGATGAGTTTAATGAAGTTGCTTCAGATTTGCTGCTTAATCGAATTAGAATGTTGAGCGAAACTTCAAAAAGTTTCTCTAGGGAAAAGGACACCGAAGGCATCTCGGTTACTGTTCAAGATATTGCCATTTCTTCGAAATCAAGAACTATTGAATTTCCAGTAGAAATTTTGAATAATGAACAAATAGATTTGGTTACTTTTTACGATCTTCGTATTGCATTTGTTGCAAGCGCACAATCTAAACATCTACAGCTACAGTGGTTAAAAAATGGATGTGATGTTTTCCTGAAAGTGCTGCAACAAAGTTTATATTTTCCGGAACGATTAAAACAAAATTTCCAATGGGGAACTTTTGTAGAACGTACGAATTGGGTGTTAAAAGTTTTGTTTAATATATTTTGCTATTCATGGGATGACTCTGCAGAGCTCAATGCAAGACAATGCATGTTATTATGCTCAGAAATTGTCACCTTAGAAAACGTAGATGCATCTCTCGAGCAGTCTGCAGTAGATGTAATTGCAGTATTGCCGTTGTCTTTCGAATTGCTGATACCGAAGGTGCAGCACACAGAGCAGAAAGATACAAATGTAATCCACAATGGACGTGATATGACTTTTGCAAAAGCTGTACTTCACGCGTTGGAACGACGCTTAGAAGCAGAAAATAATGAAAGAAACGAGATTCTCGATACCTTTTTAACCGTTTTGATACGTCTAAGTTCTCAAGTAAAGGAGGCACGACGTTACTTACGATTATTAGTTATACCACCACTTCATGCTACTGATGTTGAACGACGACCAGATGATGGTACTGAATTGCGCAATCGTATGATTCGTTTGATGATGAGCATTTCGAACACTCAGAATTTGGTAGCTGAATTCATTTTCATCTTGTGTAAAAAAAATGTTAATCGTTTGGTTAAATATTGTGGTTTCGGGCATGCAGCTGGTCTGTTGGCTAATCGTGGAATTTTGAACTCTTTAAATACTTCGGAGGATCAGTCGGATAGTGAGGGTTCAGAGACAGAAGATTATAAAGCAGTTGAAACACAAGTAAATCCAGTGACTGGTTGTATTGAATCTGCAAGAGAAAATCCATTTACTGAAATGACCGAGGAGCAGAAAGAGTATGAGGTACATCGATTGATGAATGATATTAATAAGCTAATGAATGAAGGGCTGATAACACCTGGACAGATTAGAAAAGACGGACAATTAGAACCTGTAAAACATGTTCTGGAACTTGTCAAGGATAATCACGGTGAATCTGATAAAAGTGATAGCGAAGACGGTGTTGATTCGTAGTTATTATTGAACTAAAATCTATTTATTATATGTCAGTCTTATAAGTTATTAATTATATGAGCTATAAATTTCTTGTGTTAGCTTGCATCAGAAAATCAAGGATAGTTGCTGAAGACGGTATGGAAAGTTTCGAAGTTTTATCTTAATTTATATGTTTTTAGGTTTTGAAATCTGCTTTCAGCAAGCTTCCAGTAATAAAGTCTGTTGTGATTTTTGTGCTCTTGAACTTTTATTTGTAATATTTCTATTATGTGATTTGAAAGTTCCTATTTGTTGTAAAATTATTTAGGTTAAAAGTTCTTTATTTAGTGTTTATACTTTCGATGTTGTGATATTGGACAATTTTCCGTATTTTTATGCTGTTTTTTTCGTGTCAATTTATCCGGTTTTCGTTGTATATCGTGTGTTTGTTAGATGTTCTCATATTCTAATATGTATTACAATAAATAAATGTTTCAGATTGTGGAAAGTGTATTCGTAACATTATTTTTATATGTTTAAATTGCGAAGCAAGGAAAGAAGAAAATTGAAGAAGCTGAAAAAGAATATCAACGAGGTGTTGTTACTTTCTGGTGATGATCCTACAGCAGTGGATCTAACATCAGCGACATTCCTTGGGCATTTATTTGATGGTCGGTAATTCTATCAACTTATGTTGTCTTTTTTAAATTTTTACTTTATTTCGGTTCAGCGATATCAGCATTCATGTGATAGGAATATCTCTCACATTGCATTGGTATTCATATAAAATTTCAGTTCTTTGGTAATATTTCGTACATATGTGTTTTAAAGAAATTTAAAAATACTGTTTTAGATAAAGATATTTCTTCGAAAATCTGTGCAAAACTGTGCACCATGCGACATTTAAAAGATCCTCCAAAAATCAATCTTAGTTTAAACAGGCTGAACGGTGTGAGGCTTGGAAGTCACAGTAAGTCTTCATATTGCATTTGCACCCATTTATATTTTAATGTTCTCACTAAAAATATGTGTAGTAGACAACATATTCATTCATAGATATCGCCGAATTGGTACATTACGTGTCGTTCCAAAATATTGACAAACCTCTTTGGGTATCATTAAGATCAAGTCGTGGAATATTGCAAGCAGTCACTTTTCGAATCGGGTGTAATCTTGAAATGGTGGTAAGTTACCTCCAGAAAATCAAATGTTTTCTATCCTCTGCAGATTGTTAACAAACTTTAGACTTTTAATGCTATGAAATAGGAAGTTATGATTTTGATGTACAGTGTTTAAAGCATTTCTCAGGAAAGTAATAAGAAAGGTACATATATCAGTGAACTCTTCGGCTCAGAATCTTTTATCAGAATGCAGACGGAAGTTTGGAATAGTATGGAGTTTTGGACGAATATGCTTAATGTTTCGCTTTCAAAATTTGAACGTTTAAAGAGAATTATTGGTGTAAGTATTGTGAATTTATTTATTGAACGATTATTGCTTATGTTACTCTTTTTACGCGTAATTACGCATAATTTTTTACGCGTCTTGAGCAAGAAATAATATCTCTTATTCTGACTTCTTATCATTTTCTATGACTGATAAAGGTAAAACGTTTTGTTCTAAATTAAATGATAGAAACTTCTTTCATTTCTTTCTACATTAATTTTTCGCAGTTTAATTTTTTTTGGAGTATTTATTTTTCCAGAACGGCAGTATTCTTGAAGAACATATTAGATCTGATGTAAAAGGCGCACTACTGGTTACTCTGCGGCAGATGATAGATTTTTGTTATCCTTTTCCTAAAATGAATTGTACAGAGGCCTTGGCTCCTATTGTACCAACAAAAGTAAGATTTGATTGTATACTTCATGATTTTTTTTTTATAAATTACAAATAAATTTATATTCTTTGACTGAATTCCATAATTTATTTCTCCAGTTCACTTTACTGTATTATCATTCCAGGAAAAATATGGTGCAGTAAAGGCTGATTCGCCGTTTTTTGCAGTTGATTGTGAAATGTGTACCACAGAAACGGGAGAAAGTGAACTGACCAGGATATCGATTGTATGTTAAATGAACATAATTTTTTTAATCCTAGCTATGGAAATTTTCAGCTTTCTTAAGCTGAATCTACTGAAGATTTTGTTTTTTTCAGGTCAACGAATGTTATGAAGTTTTGTTGGATACACTCGTGAAACCGCGAAATAGAATAGTTGATTATGTAACGAAGTACAGCGGTATTACTGAGGAAATGCTTGAAAATGTAAATGTGCGGATTGAAGATGTACAAGTCAGTTTCATTCCTTTTTCTTCACTTGATTAAAGTACAGTTACATTTCTGAAATAACGTCTCTTTTCTCTGCTGCACAAATATCTGACGTAAAGAATTTCATATGTAATTCACCATTCTTCTTATAAACTCGGAAAGGCACTATTTCGTTTCTTAATTCGGCCGTGAGTTTTGGTTACTGTATGCTTTTGCTATGTTAATATAGGACCCGTTTTTTCAAGCTTTCTTATTTATTGAACGTGGTAGGTTGAGAGAGCCTGTTAACATAAAGCATCATAACAATCAGGCCTACAATAATTTTGTCTTTTCTTATATTTTTGTAAAAAAACGACTCTTATAATCGATTGCACTTTATCTGGGACTAAATGTTCTTATAGTATTTTTCATTCATTTATTAACTCCTTCAAGGTCAAAAATGTATAAGTTCAAAATAGAAGACATTTCCAGAAAGCTTTATCACATATTTTACCAAACGATGCAATTTTGGTTGGGCATACTCTTGAATGCGATTTCAGTGCAATGCGCATCACACATCCATATTGTGTTGATATATCTCTCTGTTTAAATTTATCAGGTAAAGAACGGCAGCGATCTTCCCTAAAGGTAATTTCTTATTCTAATTTTATGATTACATTCTTTTGGTATATTTATCATTGTTATGATTCCAAATGCGATAAGTGCTCACTCAGGTAAAATTTCTTAGCTTACTTCTGTTTTTTATTACATTGATTTCTAAAATGTGTTGGAAGTTATTTTTCTTGGTACATAAAAACTAAATATAATTTTTATGATTTATTTTATTGTATACTGTTTTATGTAATGGATGGAGTGATTTATAGACATTGGCAAGAATATTTCTGAATGAAGAAATTCAAGGAGAAAATGGGCACTGTTCTGTCGATGATGCTGTTGTTACTATGCGGCTACTAAAATACAAGCTTGCTCATGGGTATTGTACTATGCATTATTTGATGAAATTTTGTTACGGTATTGAGTCAATACCAGGTTGTATTTCTTTATACATCGTAAAAATCAAAAACATTTAGAGTTCATTTCGGGAATGTTACTTCGGGATGGAGTTTTGATGAATGGGCTCGTGAAAATGGCTTAACAAATTCTGGAACGCGCATTTATAAAAGCGAAAATTCATGTACGAAAGTTTGCATTAATGAAGAACCACAACAGAAGAAACAATGTCTAGATATTGTAAATTTTTTCGAAATATTATCTTTTGTTTTTTGCTAGAAATTAATTGCTTGGAATCCATTTTGGAAAGACAACTTTTATTGCTCTTAAATCAGCTATATTGTCAGAACTATCAATTTAGGTAAAATTAGTCCTTTTTTTTGTTGTTCATTGTATCACATATTGTTCTTTGTGTAAATGAGATTAGTTTAGTGCTCATTCAAGTTTGCTGTTTATAACAAAGGCAAAAATAGGTGCTTACAGAAAAGTATAGCGCGGACGTGTAACACATGTGACAGGCCACTGTCTGTGGCTTGCATTGTTCCTTATTGCGCATGCAAAAAAAATGCTGTTAAGTACTGCGTGATTTGCTGTTTAAATTCTTTACCGCCTCAAACATCCTGCGAAGAACCCACCTTGATTTGGAGGTATGTTCATTAATTTTACTATTTTAAATTCATTAGCCAATAGGTTAACATCAATTTTAAAATAAAATTTTTATTCTAAGAGAAATTCTAAATCTTGTGCAGTCGGAATTTACTTATTTTGCGATTTAAAGTTCAGTTTCCATATATCAAGTGAATTTTTCTGTTTGAAGAATATTTTTCTTTAATATTCATTTCAGTGATGCATTTCAAACTTGTGTTAGTGAATGTGAATCTATGTTGAATTTTCTGCGACTAGGGAAAGGCAAAAGTGCTTTTTATGCCATTCCCCGTGGCATCAAAGACAATGCAAATAATGAACAGTTTGTTTTATATTTTTGAAAACTAATATTTCGAATAAAGCTTTTGAAGAGATTGAATAAAACTTTCCTTCCACAAAAATAAAAATTTTTCTCGAGTAATTGATCTTCCAGTGAAATGTTCGTGAACACTAGTGATTGTGATTCGCTGGACGAGTTGGTGCAACGTGTTAGTGAAGAAATAATTTCACATAATATTGTCATGGTGGATATTGATACAGGACGATTAAAAATGAACGTAGATGAGAAACCTATCGTAGCCGTCGACAATGCACTTCGAAAAATGATCTCATATGCATCTTGGAATTC
Source organism: Mansonella ozzardi (assembly GCA_029876185.1). Taxonomy (NCBI): domain Eukaryota; kingdom Metazoa; phylum Nematoda; class Chromadorea; order Rhabditida; family Onchocercidae; genus Mansonella; species Mansonella ozzardi. Next base: position 15,196 of record JARVGP010000669.1, on the reverse strand, counting down.
ATTAATTATTGTTATTTTTTCATCTCCACAAGAATCGTTATGTTACATGACAATGAAAACTCAAAATTATCGAGCTGTAAAACAGTCAAATGCCGAATGATGCTTATTTGGCTGTTGTTTATGAAGTTTTGAGATCTACTCATTATTAAAATCTTTTTGTTTGTCTTTTGTTTTTTACTATTTCGGAGTGCCTACTTTGAAGTATATTTTATTTCGTTTTGGATTAAGTATTTATCATTTTTCATCATTAACAAATCGTAAACTCATTGAGGCTATTTTTTAAGAGAAAAGTGTTACAGAAATGGCAACTGATCTTCTCAAGTCTCTCCTTTATTTAGTTTTGAATGATAATGTGATTATGATCTAGAACGATTCTAATAGCATCCACTTAAAGGAATTGTCGATGTTAAGACTATAATATTTTACATAGTAAGACAGAATAATATTAAACAAATTTAATTTATGGAGCAAAAATAAATGCTAATTTCTTGACATTTGAAATTATACCAATATAATGGGTGATGCGAATTTTCAGTTCATGAACTGGTATCTTGCTGTGCAATTTTACTAGCTAATCATTTTTCAGATCTGTTACCGTGAAAAAGTTTGGGTATTTTTTTCATTGCCGTAGGAAGTAGTTGCTAAAAATTACATTTTAAAAAAGGCAAAAAGTAATAGAGTAATTATTTTCGTTTTCAGTGATTCTAACAATTATCAGCTGAGTCTCTTACGTATGCTGTGCAGAGGTAGCTCAGCTTGGATCAGTTTACATGGCAATATCATACCTATTACACAATTCTTTCTTCATGAATCTACATTACCACTGAAAGATGATGATAAAAAAGTATCTTTAATATATCAATTATATGGCGTTTTTTTGCCAATAATACGTAATTTTTTTCTTTGCAAGTTTTTGTTTTGGAAAATGAGATTTTTTCTTACTGATTCTTTGGAGTAAATTTTAGTCGGTGACGGAATTACACGGCAAATTGGAAAAAAAAGTGCATTCATTATTTCGCAGAGATGTTGAACCGAATAATCTCAGTTATCCAAACAAATATATGAGACGTGATTTCGATCCTCAAGCTGAGCTCAAGGATATTGTCAAAGAAATGCCTTCCTTTTTGTGGAACAATACTGTGGTCAGTTCCGAAATTGACTCATAAATTCGTTTTTCATTTGATTGTGTGCAAAATGAAATTATAGTAAAACAAACATAGGAAGTCTTATTACTGTAAAATTAAAATTTGCTTTCAGAGTTGCACATGAATTTTAATTATTTCAGCATTAATGCTGATGGTTACTTTTAGTGGCTTACTTTCTGTTTCCCTTATCGTAGAGTTGAAGTCAACAATTTAAACTTGAGTAATATAATTTCGTGCCAGATAAACCTGTACTTTCTTAGCATTTGAAATTTAACCAATTTTAAAACTAGTTTTCTTCATTCAGGAGTTAGTTAAAGAGATGAAAAGTAATTTCGGAATTTATAAACCAAAAGCCCTTGAAGATTTGGGTAATCTTCGACATGGTCAGTTCAGAAAAGATATCTGTTTCAAAACACCGCAGGTAATCATTTGAGTTGTTATTGTTTTAAAATAAATAGTTCAAATTAAGAATTTGTATGAAGCGCCACTCTGTTACTCATAAATGAAAGCATTTATCATGAGAGTGTTTTGCAGGCATTTAAATTTTGGCGATGTGGTGCTGACTCAGATAGTAATGAAGGATTTTCAAAATGTGAATTTATACTTACCGACCGAAAAACGGCCTTATTCAGAGGTACATTAAGCACAGAGCTAATAAAGGTTACTTTTGCAATTCATTTATTGCTTAAATACTCCGATGTTTCGATATTTCAAGAGAACAATTAAGGTTTTAGTAACATTATTTAAAGGATGGACGAATTGAACGAGCAGGATGGGCAGCAATCAAATTTGAAGACAGAGGACCTTTTTTGAAAAAAAGATATTTTAGTAATTGGTCAAACTATTCTCATTTCCTTATAAAGGTTAGATTATTTTCCAGTCCAGGTTTTCAAATTATTTGAATTCTCCGAAAGTTTTTTATTTCAGTATTCTTGATTTTTCATGCCTCATGTTATTTTTTCGAACTTTTAAAGAAATGAATTCTTTTTTTAAGTTTATTATATCACTTATAATTTTTAAAAAATAATTGTAGATAATTTGTGTTTAAGTGTCGTGGTGATGGACGTACCTATAAAATCACGTTGAATTCACCACTTTTGTTTGACGTTACCTGGGGTGATGCCCACAGTTATTATTTGCATACTCATGGAGGACCATACTGGCAGTATGAAGCAATTCCATTCTCAAAGTTTATCCATACTGTGTGCAATCGAATCATGGATAAGCAGTATCCAATAAACAATTTTAATGTCAGGTATGAAACATAAATTTTTAAAGAAAGAATCAAACTGAGAATTGAAATATATTAAAGTCAGTATTGAGAAACATTTGTTAGTTGCTATTCCCATCGTCTCCGAGTATTGTTATTTACTTATTTTTTTTTTTTTTTTTGCTGTCGATTCACAGTTTACCTTCTGCTTGACATGTCTGCTTTTTAAAATCTTTTAATCTTTTGTTTTCTTAAGTGTTTCTGTACGAGGACCGCTTTTTTCCGACATCGCTTTTTCCTTAATTAAACTTCAAATTCCTCCCAAAGTATTTGTTTCTTTACAATTTAAAATTTGAATATGTTATCCCATTCATTTGAAGCCTTTATTGATGTGGTAATTATTAAAAAGTTTTGGATGCAAACTTTCTTTGCAAAAGTCCAAATTGTTTCCACATTCGACATATTAATCGGTATCTTATTTTCAGTTCACTAATGATAATGTTGATGGATAGAATTGATGGAGATTTCTCGCTTGAAATTGATTATATTGGTGTGGTGCATGATAGAAGTCATCTAGAGGAACATTCTTATGAGGCTTATCAATTGCCGATATTGTTTACTGAGGGTACATAGGCTTCTCAGTTGTTTTTAGTTTGTTTATGTTTTTCATGTGCAGTATATTGTTGATTATGTATATTTCTGTCGGCGACATGCAATGCTTAGCCTTTAAGATAAGCATAAAAACGCCGACAGAGTCAATCGGGTAGATATATAAAAAAGAATAAAAACACATTTTAGCATTATATATTAAAATAAAAGTACGATAAAAAATTTCGTACTATTATATAATATGTCATTGTGTTATCATTCATTCATTGTAGATATATTTCTATTGGTAAATTCAAGCTTGTGTTCACTTTATTTGTAACTTAGGATTCTTTTTTCTGTATCAAAACTATATTTGTAACAAATTTAGGATTTGAAAATTTATTAAGAAGCGAAAATATAGGCAGGAAAATGTGTAGACAGGAAATTCATCATTTTTAACTGATGTTATTATAAACTATGTTCATAAATACTTCTTTCAATTCGTGCAGCAGTTTATTTTTTTTTTTTTTTTTTTGTTTTTCAATCCCATATATCATATTTCACTTTGTGTACAATTAGCCTTTCAAAAGGATAGGCGGTGTTAATTATTTTTGATGGATTATTTTTTTTAAAAAAAATGTACCAATAGTTTTTATGTGTTCTGATTTTTCCCAGTTTTTAATGCTTATGCATAAAAATAGGCATCTGAAGTAAATTCGCTGAATAGTTGTTGAATGCATGAATGTAAGACGGTGGATTCTAACAAGAATATTTTCAACGGATTTCTCAGCATCGCAAGTTTTATCTCGTGTCATATTAAAGAATGTCAGTTGGTTCACCGGTGAAAGTTTGTTGCCATGAAATTTATTATTTTTATTCATAGTGAAATATTTTGTAGTTTTAAATTAACTTTTTTCATGTTTAATTTTAAAATAAGGTATTGGTTATTTATTGCCGAAAAAAACGAAATGTTATTTTAGTTATTTTTTGATCGTTTATTTATAGAAGACTTGGAATTTTATTTTGGTCGATTTGGAAAGGTGCAACACGTAAAACTCTTATATGTTAGTTTTCGTTTTCTCTTCTGTTCATAAATGATGCATTAAAGACTAAGATGGATGTTTTATCATAATTCAAGAACGAGATCTTCTATGCCTACCATTACTTAATTTTACAGGATTGGCAAACAGGTTTGCATAGAGGTTTTGCGTTTATTGTTTTTGAGAGCATTGACGACGCAGTAAAGGCTGTACAACAACGAAATCATTATATTAACGGACGACAGGTCAGCACTTTCTGCTTACCTATGCCAAATATTGTTGTTTTTGGCTAATTCAAATTCATGCAAACTTTTGTGCGAAGGTATTATTAAATGTCTTCCGAAATATAATTACAGTTTTTCGTTACAATTTCTGTTTCAGGTAATTGCGAAGATTGCGTTACCTAATTCTGGGAAGCAACAGAAGTAGGAATGATTTTATTTAATTTATTGAAATTTAGCTTTTTAATTATTCAGAAGTATTTTTTACTATTTGAGTATATGTTTAACTTCATATTTTTCAAAAATTTTTTAATGGTAGCATCGTTCATTCTGACTTGATTTATTTTCCAGTTATCTGTTTTGTTTTTTTGCTATAAATTTAGGTTTGTGTCTATTTATGTATGAAAAAAAAGTAAAAATTGGGTTGATCTTTTTTGTGAAATTTTTTGGCAGTGTAGTTTATGCATAAACCGACTTGCAGATAGATGGCAAAACGTTTAGTTGGAAGAACTGGTGCGAATTTTAAAATTTTTAAAGAAAGCCAGCGGCATAACTCAGAGCTCTTTGTTAAAAAGATCAGCTGGGTTACGGGTGCATGTAAGTTATCACTATAGATTTGTTAATTGTAGTTTTTTTATTTTATATACCTCCCAGTGAATATTTTAACTATTTTCAAAAAATTTATTTTAACAAAAAATAATAAGAATTTCAATTGAAAGTGACGAGAAGAGATTATGCGGCCAAGAATTAAATGAGATGAAACGTGACCAAATTTTCAAAATCCTTTGAAATCTTCTATTTCAGCGGAATTAACAGACCACTTCTATCAATTCGGTCGAATCAAAAACATCACGCTGCCATTTGTAAGTTCCTCCTTTTTTTTTTAAATATGTTTGCTTTTATTTAATTCTATATTACATAATTTGTTTTTCATTATCCGGCTGTGATTAGGTCACCTTTCTCTTAGAATCAAAATGACTGTTAGTCAGACTTGCTTGTTAAATAATTTGGTATTGAACTGCATGATGAATATCAAGGTATTCATTTTAAAAAATCGATGTTTATCAGTGGTATAGCTAAATATCTTTCAGGATTTGAGGACGGGCTTGCACAAGGGTTTCGCATTTATTTCATTTGAAAATAATGATTTCTATGAAAATATTAAGAAATTCGAGAGGAAACATATTATTGATGATGAGGAAGTAATTTGTTCACTAGCGAGTGAAGAAAAGTCGATATTATTGGGTGATGCCGATTCGGCACTATTCGGTAGTAAAAATAATTGTGAAACAAATATTTCGAAGAGGATTTCTAACAATGAAGTTGTTGATCCGAAAGAGAAATCCGAAAAAAGTAGTCTGCCGTAGAAGGCTGTTAGTATGAAGTTCACGGATTCAGTAGAAGAAAATGAAGGCGGCAGTCAAATGTATAAGAAACCTTATACCAATGTTCATACTTTAAATGATTTAGATGTGAGCATTATGAGAAATAGTTTCAGTAATTGGAAAAACTCATCAAACGGAAGATTTAGAGTTTCGATAATGCAAAAATCTTTGGGAAAAGCATGAAATTCAAGCAATTAAAGACAAGTGCAGAAAATTCATTCTTAGTTCTTCAAACTAAACAGTATGCTTGAACTTAGATATTAACTCCAGAAAATAAGCGGACATAAATTCAAATAAACCAGGTCATGAGAAATGTTCCAGTAATTTTGATAATCGTATGTATTATATTTGCTTCTTGAGAAAATCCAAGACATCTAAAATTATTTTTAAACTTTTTCTGTCCTTTTGTACACCAAAAAACTTTGATAATTTAGGCATTTGCAACGGTTTGGCAATGATTGATAATTACTACGAAATAGATCCGGAATTTTTTGATGAGCAAAGAGTGGGGTTGATCATATAAATTTGGGACGAAAAACGGAAGTTCAAAGTTTTTCTTTTTTTCTTAAATTGAGTTTTTCAAACCGATTCCCTCAGTAGCATCACTTCTGTTATGTCTGGCAAAATTATGTTGATCATTGAGCGCAAGGTCAATACACCTGTAACATATTACATACTATTTTGCATCTTTCACTATAATTTTGGCCATAAACAATAAAGTTGTAGCGGCATCATATAACTCTTTTTTGAACATAGTTTTGGTATGTATCACTTCATAATATGTGTGGGAAAATGAATTTTTCATGTGTTATATTCTCACTGGAAACATTTCTGATGTGGGTTATGAACTTTGATAAATTGCGCTTGCTTTATAACGTCATTTTTTGGGGTTTTGGTGTGAGATATATAGAAGCTGTAAATTTGTTTTACATTTCCTGACTTTCAGAATAGAAAAAAATCATCTTGACATGACTTTGTTGCAAATATTTTTTGAAATTATTTGAGGCCGATGTTGAAGAATATAATTTTCAGTTCTATATTTCAATCATTTATTAGTATTATGATTTGCCAATGAATTAAAATATGCTTCATTGTTGTAGCATTTTCAGAACAGTAAAAATTGTAAAAGTTTCAGTTAGTTTTATCAAAGAAATACGAAGACAAAAGTGTGGATCATTCTTGTGCTCTACACTGCCATATCATATCAGCAAAGCATGTTGAGTATTTTTAAAAGGACACACTACTCACATTTCTGTAAAAATCCATTTTCGCTCAGACAAAACATTGTACATTATGTATTCGTATATTAAAAGATAGTCGGCCTGATAAATAGAAAATTGGTACGAATATTTCTTTTCCGGTAAGTCAAAAATTTCAATGAAATCTCACTATAAGGCCAGTCGGACTATCAGACTGACTTTTTCCAAAATGTTAGAGACTACAAATTTTGAAGTTTCGGTTATTTTTGTCAATAAAATACAACAAAAGTGTAGATCATTTGTTGTACATAGACATATCAACATATTAGGCAGATTTCCAGCGTTTCCCGGCGCACAGTAAGAAATAGCGGAATTTTGCTGTTTGTATATAAAATATACAAAACGTGTTATTAATCAGTAATTAACTACCTACCAATTTTAATTTTCTTTATTTCACGTTTCTATGCATGTGATTACTCGTAAATTTAGCTAAATCCGTCATGAATCTGAAGTGCTACATTTTGAAATTCTGATGATCTTTGTTAAGTGGTTACATGACCTTCGCTGATTATCATTATATTATGATATGTCATCGCAATGAAGAATACACTGACTATCGCGATTTTTTCAAAACTGAAATTGTTCTATAAATAATGATCCAATGAAAATTCGTACATATGTTAATTTCGAAAGAAAATGAAGCTTTGAATGATAATTTAACAGATGATACGGTCGTCACGGGAAAGGTACTAAAACGGAACAACAAATATTTTTCACTGCGCAATACGTGGTAGAAAAAGTGGAATGTGCACCCACTGCATCATTGAAAATGGCCTTTTACTGAATTCATGATCACTTTTTTTTCTAAATATAAACAAATACCGCGGCCGTCATCGTTTTCGTTACTATCGTCACTTTCATCACCACTTTCCAATCCCATTTTGGAATTCTCGGACTCTCGATCTATCATCCATAATTTAGCCTTGGTATATTTCCTGTCCAATTTTTCATTTTAACTTTTAGTATAACTTTGATAAAAGACATTGTTATTTCTTTGTGTTAATAATCGGTTGATTCTGCCTTTATTTTTTATGCAGTTTTTGTCTACAAAAAAATTAATTGTAATCTTGACTGCGGGCTTGTTTTTTCCAAGAGCCTAGATTTTTATTTTGATCTTTTCGTAATGTTCAAATTAAAGTTGTGGAATATCGTGAAAACATTTATCCAATTACATTCGATCTTGAAGTACTTTTATTGTTTTTGAAAACTTTGATGAATTAACGACAATTTTTTTTTAAGGAAAAGCATGCAAATTGTAGAGGTTTTTCCAAAAAATAAATGTTCCAAAATGATTTATTCTATAAATAAAAAAGAAAGAAAAACTTTGCTATATATATTTACCAAATAATCTCTTATCATTAAATTTGACATTGTGGTTGAAGTCTATTATTTGCAAAAAACAAAGAAGTTAGAACAAAAATTCCTTGCATTGCCATATTATTCAATCTTGGCTTCTTTGGCTATTTAATGACAAAAAGTATGATGATATTAATTGAGTCAATATGGTCATTGTGTGCAAATCGATTGATGATATATGCAAATTTTCAAGCCAAAAATTGTAAATTGAAGAAGTTTGTTTGAAGTTTATAAAAGCCAAAAAAGCTCAATGGCATAAAAATGTAACAGTAAATTCATCTTTTCGCCGCCTCCTCTTTCCCTCTTCAGTTTGCGTAGGCATCTATCTTCAGCTCTACAAATGAATTTTCTATTTGTGTGTATGTGTGTGTGTGTGTGTATGTGTATGTGTATGTGCTTATGCTTGTGCTTGGCATTGATGATGACAGTAGTTAAAAGTTAGTTTAGTCAGTAGTTCTTTCCTCTAGCCTCTTATAGCTGCTACTGCTTTCAATTGCAAAACGCTGTTATGGCTTGAAAGGAGGAGGCGGAGGAAGTTGAAATTCGAGAAATTTTCAGTTCCACCCTCTTTTCTTGCTTTAACCTCTCTTTTGCTGCCTTTTCTCTCTGAACTTGTTGAGCGATTTTGCCAAGTACGTTGCCAGCTAAAGAAAGAGGTATGTAAGATCAGCTCGAACTTATATATCTTCCATCTCATATACATACAAATTCTCAAAATCATTTTTGAATCTTCAACTATCTGCTGACTGCTATATTGCTTCTATCTTCTGTTTCCAGAGACTCATCTTAAAAGTTTTAGTCAAGTTTTGATGTTGTGCTATTGCTGCTATCTTGTCTAAATCTGGATAAATAGCAATATTCATTTGGCAAAAAGCTTTCTGTAAAAAGTTATTTCTTTCGCTTCACTTTCCTCCTATCTTACAAATTCTATTTAACCCTTCTTGTATTCCCGAATTCTCTATCTCTTTTCCTTCTCCATCTCCTTCAACATCATTTCCAACTTTATTATTACTCTTCGCCAATTCTATTACACACTGTTTTTCAAGTTAAACTTTTATCAAAGGTGGTTTGATTAATATTTGTGATATTTGATTGATTCGCCTGAAAAGATACAATATATCTATTTGCTCACTATGAGCATGGTCCCTGGTGAGACGTGCTTCAATTTGAATTTCACTAATCCTGGATCAAATTCTCCATGTCAATCACTACTTTTAACACCAAAAGAAATGGTATGTTATTTTCTTTCTTTTTATCCTATTCTTAAATTTATTTCAATTAATTTTCTCTTTTCTTTTGATTATTTTGAAAATATCAACTGAGCATAAGAATTAATGAAAATGTCAAAGATTTTATCAACCTGACCAGAGAATTAGATTACGGAAAGAAGTATGCGATTGTAATAAAAAGCTAAATTAGCCTCAGAGAGCAGCATAAAAAACAATTGCTATTATGATCAGTTTTCATCAAAATAACACCAGGAGTTTGTGGTTATCAGATTTCTATCGAAAATAATTCTAAATATCTTCCTAGTTCCTGAGATTATATCAATAACTTAAATTGAGAGAATCATTTTAGTGCATCATTTATAGTTACCATTTTCCAAAACTATTTTTTCACTAAATATTCATATGATTTACTTTTAGTTAAGCACTTTCTATAAATTAGCCTGAATTTTCGAAATTAGATGCGGTAGGAAATTTACTGTGCTTGATTCATTTCCTAAGACTGGTAATTGGTGAAAATAAACATTTCAAAAATTTTTTCGCTTTCTCAAGATACTACCTACTATTACGAATTGCAGAAAACTTTCGGAATCTTTGCATCTAAAACGTGTTATTCGTGATTATCTAAATTTAGTTTGCATCTCTATAGACTTCCAGTTTTAATTTGGAATTGAACTGAGAAATTTTATAAATATTTTTTACGATAACTTTAATTGAAAAAAGTGAAAATGGGATGAAAACAATCATTGAAGATACCTTTATTTTTCTTGGCTGATAAAAGCATGCAGAAAATATTAATTATTATTTATGAAAAATAATTAATGAATTAGAAAAAAGCTAAATTTAATTCTAATATAATTTATAATGGCAGTAGTGAATTTCGAAGTGTAAAGCAACGGCATTACCATACATCAGTTTAGATCAAATTCCATTTACGTAAGAAATCACAAACTTCGATGATTCATGAGTGGAGCGAAGAGATGCAAAACAGAAAATTATTTTCTGCTATGCAATCGCTGTATGTATGAATGTTGCTCTCAGATTATAATCGAACTTGAAAATATCTAATCCAGAATGAATTAAAAGTAATTTCTTTAGGTAGGCATCAGGTAGAAGTTTGCGATGATACATATTTTTCCTCTTATCTTATTAAGGTCTCCTAATTACTCATACAAAAAAAAAAATGAAAGAACGAGCACAAAAGTTGAAATCACTGGATAGTAACTAAAACAAAGCTTTGTAGCTTATTAAAATCTATCAAATTTTATTTTATTTCTAAGCAATCTTTATCCTTCAGCTATAATACATCATTTTTATTTCATTTTTTTCCCCAAATGATTTGCTGCATCTCTAATGATTGATTGAAGTTCGATTCTCCGCTTCATAGTTTCCAGCAAGTCTCCACTGTCAGCAATTTTTTCGTCGGATTTTACCTGCAAATGTCCACCATTAAAAGAAGTATTTGATTTTCTAATATATTCGTAGACGTGATTTTTTCGTTCAATTTTTGAAGTGATAGGCAATTCAAAATTGATTTACATAAAATTATATTTGATTCCAATATTTCGATAACAATGTGAATGGTTACTGATTAGAATTTTTCCGTTGCTTTAACTGTGTACTGTATGATTAGTTTTGTATGATTATAAAGTGCATGAATTTTTATCGTATTTGAAACTTTTATGGACCTATACATATTTTAGTAAAATTAGAATGTTACATTTTGCTTAGAAATTTATAATGCAATTGTCAAATTATTTGCTTCAAATTTAATTAATTGCATTTTTTCTATTTTTAAAAATTGTCAGAAAGTTCGAAAATTTTTTTGATGAAGTGAATTCACACTTCTGTCAATTCCTATCATTGCCCTTGTTTGCAGCACTTTCAGTTCGATGATTCTGATCATTTATAGCAAATTTGTTGCTGTGTTTGCACGATATAATTAAAAATTCATAATGTTTCTTATAATTGCGCTTGTTTTGAAAAAACTGATGCTTAACCCAAAAATTCCTGTCTTAAAATGCGTTGATGAGAGAATTGTCAACATTGAAGGGTTTTTTTTGAATGATAGTTATCGAATAGTTACTTCCCTCATATCTAAGCTCGCACATTTTTGGTAATAAAATAAATTTTAGGTCATCCACTGGAAACAAGTTATTTGCATTCAATTGTGATGATGTCAGTTTAAAACAGAAGATAGAGGCAATGGCAACAATATAGATACAGCAAAAACATCCTTTTCAAAAAAATTAATGTTCCCAAAATGTGTGGAAAAGGACTGAACAGAAATGGAGAGGGAAAAGGAGAAGGAGGAAAGAAGGGGAAAAGAAAATGTATAACATTATTTTGGGATATTATTATGGGAAGGAAGAAAATTATATCTGCTTGCTCATTTGGTATATAAAAAAAAGTTCTAGCCAATCACAATCACAATTTATTGTTGATTAGTATTGACGATGGTTATGATTTCGATGATGATGATTATGGTGATGATGATGATGACGATAATGATGATGATGATGATGATGATGATGACCGTGATGGTGATGATGATGATGATGATGATGATGATGATGATGATGATGACCGTGATGGTGATGATAGTGATGATAATGGTAATAATGATAATGATGATGATGATGATGATAATGATGATAGTGATGATGATGTTGATAATGAAAATGGCGAAAGAGACAAGAAGAGGAGAGAGAAATACTCTAAGATGAGGTTTTCTATTTGGACAGTGGAACTCGTTTCCAACCATGTGTTTTACTACGCTTTTCTCAAACAAATTATTTTTGGCCTGAATTATTTCACTAATGTCTTTATATATGAGATTTAATAGGCATTGTATCATGTAGAGTCACTCTTATCAAGATAAAAATAGGATCTCTATCATTGTTGATATGCATATAATTATGTAATGATAATACTAGTATTTAATAGATTAAAGTTAAAGTATTATCAGTGGAGTGAAACTATGAAACAATGATCTTATGGCTTGAGATAACTTGGTATTGTTTTCTTGCTTATTTTTACTGCATTTATGAAATAAGTGAGATGAAAGCTTGAAAACTATTCATTTAGCAAATGTCCTTTGAGTATGTCGTCCCTAACTTTTTCAAAGTTTTTGTTCTATTGAATCTCACAAGTTCGGAACTGTGAAATGCAACACTTGATTTATGAAATTTTTGGTAAAAGATTTTCTAAACGATGCATCTTAGAATTATCTGGTATTCATGATTTCATCACTAGACAACTATCATTAGTTTTCCTAGAAAATTTTTATGGCATCACTGAAAAAAATTTTCAGTAAAACAAAAAATTAAATGAAGATGTGCTCTGCGAAACATTATAATAATAGATCGAAACGCTATAGTAAGAGATTTAAAATTATGGTAAATTTTTGCATGATACTGTCTTATCTATTGTTTACTTGCCTTCTGAAGATACATACCTTGGAGATTCGTTTTTTGGTAGCCTTAATATAAAAATAGAAAGATCTAAAAAAAATTTGGTTTGATAGAATGAGTGAGGAATTAATTTTAAGAATGATGTGATTCCTCAGTGTCCAACTCATATTTTATTTCTTTAATTATGATGATGATATTTTAAACAGAAATACACTAAATTACTCCTTATATCATTCTAAGGATGAGTTAAGTACTGGGAATTATTTATGTTTACATTTTCTAATCAAAGCAATGATTTACCATTTTTGTTGTCATCTTGTTTTTAACATATTCATTGTGTGTTTTCATTTGCTATTTTTTTTTCCTATTCATATTTGTCTGTTCCATTTAGGACTTCATATTATCCCAGTGCTGTTAGTAATCATAACTGTACCGGCTGCACTTGCAAGAAAGAGTTATTAAGAATTCCTTTAATTTTCTTATATTTTTGAAATGTAATACTCGAAAGTTTATTACAAGTCGAGTAGTGCTTATTGCAAGTTTCAACGGTGAATTAATCAGTAATATTTTTAATAAACAGCAAGCAATCGGTCAAAAATATACAAAGCAACTGGTCAAAAATAAAGCAGAATAAAATCATTAAAAATCTTTTAAAATGAAAAAAAGGAATGAAAAGTTATAGATAGCAATAAATGGAGGAAAGATGAATTGTAGTATCTAAGGAGACTGATAATCATTCTTTTCAAGTTTTTCTAAGAATTACCATGATATGAGTTGATATCATGAATAAGATTAATTAAATCATATAATATTATATTATATCAATTTGTCCATAAACTAATGTCCTTCAGTCATCAACAGAAGAAGGTGTGATGGCAGGTGAATGTGAAAGTTCGTCGCCGCAGTTGCAGCATCAGGTGAATGAAGGAACACCGACATTACCGAATGGAAAAAAAACAAAAGGTATGAATTGCGATTGTAAAAAATTTGACTACTAATTGAAATGATGTGAAATATTTAATCATAAAATGAATTTGGATATAATTAACGGATCACTTGATATCAGTAATCATATTCTTTTCTATGCATGAGATGCATTTCATAATCAGGATTAAATTGTTCAATTATTTCTAGTTTTTTGTCTTTTTAAAATAATGTTAACTAACTTCAACTTTAGTTGCACACTTTTTTCAGTATATATATATATATTTTTTTTTCAATAACTTCATTTACAGTTGTTTACATAAAGTTATTGGCAGTTGCTTACATAAAATTGCTTGTCTAATTAATTAATTATAATTTTATTTAGCCAACAGAATTGTGCAAAAAAGCTTACCGCATTCAATCGAAAAGGTTATATGTCTGTTTGTACGTGCTTGTCTGTGTATGTGTGCATGTATCTGTATTGGTTGATTAAATTATGTCGTCTTTGGAGTAATTATTTCAGGTCGAGTAAAGATAAAAATGGAATATATAGGCAATAAACTTCGAAGGTATACAACATTTAGTAAAAGGAAAACTGGAATCATGAAAAAAGTTCGTATTTCACTGCTGTTATTATTAACTTTTTTTGATTCTTCTCAAAAAAAAGGAATTTTTTCTCGCATAAATTTATTGCTCCTAAAGATTGCTTCATTTCCGATGCCTATTAAATTGACAGTCATTTTTCTGTTTAGGCCTATGAATTATCAACACTAACAGGAACTCAGGTGATGTTGCTAGTAGCATCGGAAACAGGTCACGTCTATACATTTGCTACAAAAAAATTACGGCCGATGATCTCTTCTGAAGCTGGAAAAACATTAATTAGGAATTGTCTTAACACTCCCGATATTGGTTTGTTTTTTCAATTTTTTGTTATACTGTTATTTTATTCACTCTTTTTGTAATATTTGCCTAGCAGTTTGAAAGAACAAATTAATTTTAATAGTATTATTTTCATCGAAGTTCTTTGAAGTGTAACATAAGACAAAATAATTTAGAAATTTTAGACTTGACATTATTTTACTTTTCAAACCGTTCCAACAGTTGAACTATCTCAGAAAAATTTGTGATTATTCTCATAGTCGCAATTTACTTCCAGATGATGCAGTTGATCCAGTTGGAGCACGACAGGAATTTACATTTGAACCACAACCAAACGTTTCGAGAAAGCGAAAATTAAATGAGGTTTGTTCACATGTAATATAAGTTGAAATTGCGTCTAATAAATCACATGACGAACATATACCATCAATTTTTGCGCATTTGTCTATTATTTGCAAAAACTTTTCACATCTGTTGAATCTCATCAATTCCAAAAAAAAAAAAAAAAAAAAAAAAAAAAAAATTTAAAAATTATAAAAAAAAAAAA
>JARVGP010000668.1:0-35461 GCA_029876185.1 Mansonella ozzardi | reverse complement strand
TATCAATTGCACAAATAAATAAATAAATAATACATTTAAATAATAGATATACACACATACACACATACACACAATAAACACATACACATACAATACACACCATACATACACATACACACATATACATACACACATACACACATACACACAAACAATAAACACATACACATACATACATAAATATACACACATACGCACACATACACACAATAAACACATACACACACAATACACACCATACACACACATACACACATATACATACACACATACACACACATACACAAACAATAAACACATACACACACATACATAAATATACACACATACGCACACATACATACACACACATATATACACGCACATACAAAATAATTATTTTAAAACCAATTAGATTTTTCGTAAATTCATTTTAAATTTCAAATTAACGATATCCTCTTTCTTTTTTTTTGTTTTTGTTTTTTTTTCTCTTGAATACTTAAAAAAATCGAAAATGATGTTAAAGTAAAAGCGTAAGTGAATATTCTTTTAAGTGAAAGATACAACTTAATGACATGTGACATTTAACGTGTGACGTGATCGACGTAATATTGTCATATATCAGAAAACATCTGTGATATTTGGGATATAATTTTGTCAAAATAATACCTCACATGGCTCTGTGTGCTTATATGAATAATATTTATTTTATCATATGTTTAAGTGTAACGGTGTAACAGGTGACAAAGTTGATTTAACAATGCTGAAAAGTTAAATGTTGATGAAAAAAGTTGGAAGCATAAATTATAACGGAAAAAATATAAATTAAAATAGGAAAAAAAGACAAAAAAAAAATAAAATAAACTGAACATTAAAAAAATAATTAAAATGAAAACATTTTAATAATGAAATTTTAAGTTTTCTCTTTCGGAAAAATGAAAAATATTTTTCAATTGGACCATTTATATCTCCAACAATTTGTGATAACATTATTTCAGGTGGAAAATTTGTAAATATTTGCATATCAAAATACAATACAATGAAGAAAAGAAAGAATGATAAAATGAAAGTGAGAGAAAATAACTAATGAAGAAAGAAAGAAGAAAAGAATGAATGATAAAGTTGAGAGAAAGAAAGAATTCTTTGAAAGGTATAAATTTGTTTTAAAAAAAAAAAAAAAAACAAAAAAAAGTGAAAAAGAAAAAGAAGAAAACAACCATCAATAATATTCAGTTCATTTAAATGTACTGAGAAAAGAGAAAATTTCTTCTCAGTTCATTTTTCTCTTTTCAAACAGTAAAATTTATAAATGCTCGCAAATGCAAATAATAAAATTATTTTTGGAACGAAAAAAAGAGAATGGAAAAATAAAAAAAGAACCATTAAAATTTGATTAGTCAATTTCACATTTTGACTTTATATTTTGTAACAGAGAAAAAAAAGTGCATTTAAATTAAAATTTAACATTTTTTGATTGAATTAAAATGATAGGAAAAAAAATAATTGAAATAAATTGACAGAAAGTAACAATAAATTTTTTTTCTTTTTTTTTCTTGCGCTATATACATTATTCAAACATATTTTCATGAATCAATGAAAAATAAACATGGCTAATGAGTAACTTTTGATTTTAGTGCAAGTTCTCTGAATAATTTTATTATTAGTGCAAGTATTCGAAATAATGGAAGGATAATAATGCTAAGAGAGTGGAAATAAAAACATATTAGCTATAAATTTAGCTGATGTTAAGAGAATGTCATTTATATAGTTAATGGATTTATGATGCTAAAAAGTTTTGAAGGATATATAGCAGCTATGTGAAGTATATATTTACAGTTCATCAACAAATTTAATGCAACTAAAAGAAGAAAAAGAAATGTAATGCATATTTTATATACTCAAAGATTATAAAATATTTTAATAAGCTAAATTAATATTCAAAAATTTGATTTATTTATCATCCAACATTCAACTTTGTCATTGTATCGCCACAGATAATAGCAATTGTTTCATGAGAGAGACATAAGTAAAAAAAAATTTTTTTTAATGATAAACTAATATTAGCATCATTAATGTCATTCATTTCTCATTAATATTAACGGATTAAAAAAAAAAAAAATTGCTTATAATTCAAATTGAAATGAAACAATTAGTTAACATTTTGTGAATAATAAACTTGCATAATTATTATCAAATGTTGTTACGTAATTAATGAGAACAACTGTAATATTACGAATGTTTATGATGATTAATTAATGCTAACAATGATGATTAATGATTATAATAAAGATAATAATAAAACAATCAGCTGTTAACATTATAACTTTGAAGAATTCTGACCAATCTCATTGCCAACCAACAATATTTGATGGCGATTCAATTGCGAGCGCAAGTTTTAGTAGGCAAAAAGAATAAGTATAACAAAGTAAGAAAGACAGGGCAAGGTGAGAGAGAGAGAAAGAGGGAGAGAGAGAGAGAAAAAAACTATGGAAAAGTGCAAAATTTTTTAAAAAAAATTTCACAGTATCATGATTGTAAAGTACTTCTTCATCTCTTTTAAAATTATTGTTTTAAAGTTCAATTAATCAAAGATGTAAAAAATTAAATTCATTTAAAATATTATCGAATATAATTTTCCTATCATTTCACGCTGATAAAATTATTAATGGTTTAAAGCAAGAGGAAGATAAGTTGAAAATAGATTGTCAAAACATTTGTCAAACATTTTATTGATCGAACTCTCAAATAGCATTTTCATTATTGAAATAAATGGATATGGCTCTTTTAACTTTTCTTTCCATCTTTTATGCTCAGTTCACTTTTCTGTTCATCTATCGCTGTAGGGGGGGAAAAAAATTTGTGATTGAAAATGATGAAAATGAAGGCAATTAATATTGTCACCGTTCCATAGGTGATAAATTGTATGATTGTTTGAGAAATGGTCTTCATTTGCTTTCGAATTTGCTATAAAAATTTCTTCAAATTTTTCAAAAAAAAAAAAAGAAAAAGACTTATTGTATGATTAATAATTAGTGAAGCTTTTTTATTACGTTAGGAATAAAAAAATCTTAAATTTTTTTTTAATTTTAATTAAATTTTTTTTTTGTTACCACGTTGAACTTTAGCGAAAATACATTTTAGAATTTATTCTGACATATTTTAAATTATTTAGAAATTCAAATTCAATTTTTTTTTTCTTTCTTCATTTCAATTAATTTGGTAAAAAGAGCATAGGTAATTATGCTTAATATTTATTTCACTGCTTTTTTCTTTTTCTCTTTTTTTTTCTTTTTTTTTTTTGTAATTGCTATTGGGATTATTCATACATTCAGGACATTCGTCGTTCTTTTAATCAATTATTTTATATGGAGCGAGTTAAATTTGAAAATTGAGATGGCATGATTTAGCTTTACATAAAAATCATTTTGACACTGGTTTATTGAAATGAGAATTGATAGTAGTATATCAATGAAATTGATATACTTTTTTTTTTATTAATATTATTCTAATTTTATTCTATCATTTCATCATTCAAATATCAAGTCTTAAAATTTTAAGTAAAATTTTTCAAATTTAGTTAAATTCAAATAGCTAAATAAACAGAAATTTCAGCAAATATTATGGCAAAATTTATAGCAGAATTTTGATGGAAAACATGAAAAGTTAGAAAGGAAATTGTTACTTGTAAAGCTATAAACATGTGCAATAATTTATGTTGACATTCAACGTTGACATATTAATAAATTATTCTTCGATAAAATTCCATTTCTTTCGTTGTTATTTTTGGAAAAACTACAATTTGAGTATGAAAATTTTTAATTCACTATTATTGACAGCTAAATACTGCATACACGCACACACAAAACATACTTACTTTTCTGTAATTAAATAATTAAATATTTTCAATATAAAAATTATTAAAAGGATTGCTTGCCATGCCTCTTATATATTTTGATCTATTAAAAACTATTCGAAATTTACATAAACGTCGAAAATTCAATGCTTTATCATTGAGGGCCATAAATGTTTCAATAGATTTGGTTCAAGGTTGCATTATAGCAGACGAGAATGCAGAAATCTATCGCAAAAAGTTGAAATGAGAGATTATTATCTAACGACTGAAATTCAAGAAATATATTGCAACCAATCTATATGCTACAGTAACAGACAAAATTAACAGACTCCGCGACAGACGCTATTTGAGTGACATGCGACAATTAGCACGAATGTTTTGTTACTTTTAACAAATAAAAGAAAGTCAAATTAACATTAACACTTCAAAAAATATATTCTTACAACAAATTTCATGCTAAAATATCGAAATAAGTGAAATTTGTCAACATTGATTTGAAATGGTACGGTAGATTTTACCCACCAATGCAAATTATTTTGTTTAATGCATTTCATTCAATCAATTCATCTGTTAGGTGACCATAAACAATAAGGTAAATAATTTTGGTCCAAATTTTATGACTTTTTTTCTGTCTTATATACTTTTTTAGAACGAGTTGACATTGGGCATTTTTCAAAATAATTTCATTTTCAAATTCCATAACAGCTTATAAGTAAAATATTAGTTTAGCTTATGCAAATAAGCCTTAAATGTATTATATTTGACAGATAAGAACAAAAATTATCTAATTTGTAAATTTCTAATTTTAACATTTTTGATTTTTGATTTGAATAATTTCATTCAAATCAATTAATCCATAGAAATTGAAATAAATTTCAAAATTTTTAGCTTATTACATGAATTTAATGAAATTTCTTAGATTATTAAATCAAATTATAATGAGGTATTATTACCAACTTAGAAATTAATTGAATGAATCGATCGCTGCTCCATTAAGAAACAAATGGAAGTAATTTCTTTAATTGAAATTGAATATCTGGAGTTTGAAAATTTTTACAAAATTGAAAGTGCAAAAGATGAATATTTGAAAACAAAAAAAAAAAAAAAAAAAAACTTGTTTTTGTAACAAATAACAAAAATCTGAAATGCTCAGTGAAGTAAAATTTTTTAATGAATTTTTTTTCATTTCATTTTACATCATTTTTCTTTGAAATTTTTTACGGTTATTACTTCGGCATTAAAATATGTTTTATTTTAAATGTAATACTGATGATTGAATGTTAATTTCATTTATAGAAGTTGTAACTGTAATCATAAAAAATTCTTGCTTGAAATGTTTTTTTTAATTCTGATGGAGAAAAATTTTTTTTGCAATAAATGAAACTAACCGAATTTATTTTACAGTACAAATTTAATTTAAAACAGCGATTTCTTTTCCCTTAATTATTTTTCAATGCAATTTTAGTCTTAGCAATTTTTTCCATTTTGTAGAAAATTTTGTAAGAAAAATTGAAAAAAATTATTTGTTCGCATATCTTGTTGAAAATGAATTGCCACATAAATAATTTATTAGGATTCAAATTTTTATCGCAGTTTTCATATATTTATCACATTTAACATTATTTTCCACTTTATATTTTCAATTTTTGACCAAATAAAAAATGAAATTTAAAAATTTTTATTGCACCAAGAAAATACAATGTGCAGAACACTTACAGTATCCCAGTATGTAGGATGCTTACAATAATACAACAGACGGAATGCTTAAAATTCCTTTTAGAATTAACGGAAATAAAAAAAAAAAAAACAAAACCACAAAGTCTATGCAAATTTTTCATTTTATTGTATTTATTTTGCATACATTTACTTTTGATTAAATAATATATTCTTCCTTCTATACTGCTATCTATAAACTATCAAATATTGCCTGTAATTTTATAAAAATTTAATACTTGACAACTTTTATTGTGGGGATCTTACTAAAAATTATTTATGGATAGTAATTAATTTTTTTGTTGAAATAACTAAGAAAATAAAAAGTGATAAAGCTATAAATGGTGAAAGAGGGGTAAGGAAGGAAAAAATATTTTCAGTTTTTTTTCCGAGGGAATATTTCAGTTACATTATTGAAATAGAAAATTGAATATGAAAGTGACAAATTGAATTTCATTAAATTTATTTGTTAATCAATTTTTAGTTAGTAGTTTCATCAAAAATATGATATACTGCATGAAATGCATGGTGTTTTTTTTATGGCCGTTTGAAATGAGTTCTTCGTCTGACAATTGTCATTCTACCGGTTCTCGGATCAATAATGACGCCACGACGTTTCGCCAGTTGGGATATATTCTTTCGATGTTGTAGTAAATGTCTTTCAGGTGGAATATAAATGGTATCAGGAGCAGGATCAGGAAGGGGATTTCTGCTAAATCTTGGAGATAATGCTGTAGGATAATTGCGTCCATGTTCCGGTGGACATATTGATGGTCCCGGTATTAAATACCGGCCATGCTAAAAATAGAAAAAAAAAGTATTAATACGACTGAAACTTTTATAAAAAATCAATAAATCAATTGGGATTATAAAGAAGCTAAAATTGTATTAGCTTTACACTTCTAAAATAGGCTGTAACACAGTTATTTTGTTAATATTTTTCAATCTTAAAAAACATTTATAATTTAGAACAGAAATTAGAATTCAATTATAATGATCCAAGGAATACAAAAGAAAACCCTTTTATTCATGGTCATTTAAAAAAGATCATAAATTAAAAACTTTCTATGACTGCTGGAAATTGGTATGGATAATGACGGCCTGGACTTGGAGAGCGTAAATGACGGAATCCAGTATGATAATGTGATGGGAGATGGTGCACACGTTTATCAGTTAAATCGAAATCATGTCCTTTAGTTGGTGAAAACTATAATTGTTACTGGATGATAAATATTTTATTTTTCATAGATTTAGTGATAACATGGATAGGGTCAGGGATTAATTGGATAATTATCATCTCAAAAATGATAGTATGATTTGAATGTATTATTATCTTATGTCACTGATCAAATGATACTATCATTTATCATTTCTACAAAAATACTATATCGATTAAATATCTGCTTTCATTATTATTGTAATTAACATCATCTTCATTATTATTTATTGATGTTTTATTATGAAATCAATCAATTTGATCAATTATTATAGGCTTGGAATATTAAACTAAATATTCTATACTAATGAGCTAGAAATTCATTTCATATTTTGTAAAAACTTTTTATCAGTTGGTGTTAAGACCTAATAAATAATTAATTTTATTAATAATGATAAATTTTCAAATATTGAAATATTTGAAAGTGTTTCATTTATTCACTATATTATTTTAAGAGCTATAATTTAGTACTAACTAATTAAGACATAATTAGCTGCCATCCGGGAATGAAGAAAAAAAACTGCAACGTACGTATTTAATTTCACTTCCATCAACAACAAAACCAATGATTGGATTTTCGCCTGGGATAATTTCTTGAATTGATCGCCGCAGTAATCCACGTGGTACGGTAATTACGAGTGGTTCCTTCTTTTCCTTTGCATTTTGTTAATTTTTGTTTTATACAAATATATTTAGTTTGTTCATAAAAGAAAAAAAAGAAAATTTGCTTCATTACATTTCTTCTTTAACAAAAAATATGTGCATTAGTTTTTGTGAAAATCAAATAAATGTCAAGTTGACATTGTTTTAAGGTTTTTTTAATGAATGAATGAATTAATTATTGCTTGGACTTTAATTGATTAATTATTGTTTATGTTTTATATAATAATTATTTTTCGTATATTCTCTTTAACATTTGATTAGCTTGCTGTTTCAGAAGACTTAAAAAAAGTAATATAGCATATTATTATTAAAAGATTGATAATTACAGAAACCTTTGGAATTTGTTGCTGTACTTTCCTCTGTCTTATTCCCGATGGACCTGGTTGGCTCATGTTTAGTAGTGATCAGTTATATATAAATATGAAAATTTTTGATTAGCCAATTCCTATGTGATAGATATTATTAGTGATATGAGATAATAATGTTATATTTCATCACATTCTTTAATATCACTATCGGATATTTAGCATGTTCACTTATGCTAATAATTAATCTAATAGTGATTTATCCAATGATTTTATTGAAAGACAGAGAATTTTCGGAAATTGAAGTTAAAGTAGCAGTGCAATGTATTTGAAACGATTAACACTTGAAGCATTTAACTGCAAAATGAAAATAAAAGAATTTGAAGAAATTTTATCATCGAGAATTTCTGAACTTGGTAATGCCTTAAAATATGCGATGTTATCTTCTCTTTTAGGTAATGCTGTTTATGGAATAAAAATCGAGGGAATAACTCATGAGTTTATTTCAATTGAAAGAGTAGGAGAAGATGTAGCTGATATAAATGTAAGTGATATAAATATTAAATATGAGTACGTTAAGGTGTAAGTTGAATGGGACTTTCAATTAATGCTTGAGTTTAGGTGCTAAAGGACCTTGTTAAGTATCGGCTGAGATGATAGAAACAGGTGACCAATGTTCTATTGTTAAATAAAGATCTGCTAACATATACTTGGGCAGAATATGAAGCTCAACATGATTATCTTTTTGTTTCCATGAATTATATTTTACTAACATCCATCTAACATTGACCACTATTAATTCCTGATTAAATCTTGATTATCTAATTATTAATCTTTGATTAAGATTTGATTCGCTAAACCACTATTAATCGCTAACTGAAACTTGATTGAAACTATGCTAACCGTCGGCTAACTGTAATGATAAATATGAAGCAATGTTTGTAAATTATCAAATAAATCATTTTATAGTCTTAAAATTATTGTTTTGAGCATATTTAAATTTAATGTTTTGAAATGATGAGCAATATAATCGATTGATTTTTCTCTTCCAAGATCATCTTTTGATTATGAAATATATAAAAAAACTTCACAAAAGCGTTTTAGAATTATGATAAAGAAGATCATTAATGAGCAAAAACATCAAATAATGGCCATTGATGGAAATAACATCAGAAATTTTCCAAGGGATAATATTTTAAAATATGGTAGACAAGGACAGAGAATAAAAATGTACAGAAATCTGTTTCGGGAATGTCAAATAAAATCCATAATTATTAATTTAATGAAAAAAGAAAAAAAACATTAATCGAATTTTAATTCATTATCAATTAATTTTGTGAATCAATTATATACATTATTGTATTTCATACATACTTTTTTTCGTACAAATTTCCATGCAAAAAAAAAAAAAAAAAATTTTTGCTTCTTTGACAAACTGTATCAACTTTTCGTTGAATAAAATATTAAACTTTATTTTCAAGTTTTATTACCACTATTTCAAACACTTCAATGATTAAATGAATTTTTCATCGGAATATGTAATTCAACTCAAAATTGATGCTTATGTAACAGATATTCGTGTAATGATGATCATACCTACATTTTTTCCATTTAGATGTGCAAAAAGATAATTAGGCCTTTATTGTATATATGGTAATTTTTTTGTTTATAGGATACAGTAATTAATATTCTCTAAGATGTAGATATGAAAAGCTTTATTACATCTTTAGCTTTGTTGTTTAGGATGCAGAATTTGTCATCAGGTCTTTAGTTCTGATAACTCTGCAAAATAAAAACCACTTTAGCTCTGTTCCATTGAAACAAAATATTTCTGATGTATTTTGATTTGAATAAATTTATTTCATGCAACAAAGTTTTGAATAACACATCGCAATTTCATTCGGCTCCAATTAAATAAAAGTATTTAGGTAGGCGAAGAACTGCCAAATCCATGTCCATTTATCACTAATGCTGCATCCTAAAATTGAAATTTCAAATATTTTGCAATAGTAATCATTGTTTTGTATAGAATTAGCAAACGTTCTGTGATGCACTTGCAATAAGTGACTCAACTAGAGTTTGATTAATTTACTACTAATTATGGTAGGAATTAAATATCAATTAATTTTTCTAACTTACAAATTTAATTCACCTATCATCCAAAGATAATAGCAAGCTAAGATGGTATCAGGCGTTGTTCATTCTTCCACTATGTCCATTGACGTTGTCAACTCCCAACAAACAACCCTTAACTCCTAATCTTCTCGCCCAGAAAATTTCAAGGGTTACTTTCCTCCCTTCAGTGCTTAATTATCTCTCTGAATAAAAAAAAAAAAATCACATATTTTTTAAAACTAATCGTGAAAGGAAATAACCTTTTTGCTAAAACTAAGCACAACTGAACGACCATCTGAACATTTCAGATCATAGATGCGACCGTCATCATACATCTGATAATGAAGTTTCCCGCGATCATCATTATCACCAACGGAGCATGTTATCACTCCAATGAGATTTTCATCTTTTAATTCGCACTTACTATTTGCTGCATAACTGCGAATAGGTCTCTCATTGCTGAAATACTTTGAAGAGGCATTAAAAAATTTTAAACATTAATAATAATAAAATAATAATAATGATAATAATAACAGACGACAATAATGAAATAATAATGGTAATGATAATGATAATACTAACAATAACAATAATAATTTAATAGTAATAAAAGAGTAAGAGTAAAATAATAAGAAAAAAAGCAATGATAATTTTTCTTAATTTTCCTTTTAAAACATTGCTTTCTTAATCTTAAGAATTACAATAATTTTTAAGCAAAAATATTAGTAATAATAGCAATAGATGAGAGAAAATAATGATAACACTACTGGTAACAATAATAAGTAGCTTTATAAGAAAAACAAAATAAAATATAAAATGCCATAAGTAAGTCGTATGAGAAAATTTTCTTGTGCCCTAATTTATTTATATTAATTATAAAAACAGAATAAACGAAATAAGCAAAATTAAGTGAAGCAAGTATTTGAATTAAATTAGATGCTTTAATGAAGATCGATGCAAGAATATATGCTGAAATATCATTGCTTGCCATATCGAGAGCAATCATGTTAGAACGAATGATTGAGATCAATCATATCATGTTGATAAAAAAGCAAACATAGTAATTAATAATACTTTTCAGTGTGTTCAGTTCTTTTCACATATTGTTTGGAATTGGCTGCAACCGGAACAATGGGAAATGAATAATGAATTTGACCGTTTCGATCTAAATAACCACGATTGTTGATTTCTGCATCCGTAATATAGCTAAAGAAAGACGAAGAATAATTTCTAAAAAGTTGTTTAAAAAAAAAAATTATGAATTGAAAATATCGATTAGTAGTCTCCATTCATAAAACATTGTTATTCTAATTGTAAATCGAATAAACGAAGCAAAAAATTTTTGCAAAAAAAGAAGTTATAATTGTTTCATTAATTTTAATTTTCAAAAATGAAATAACTGAAGAAAATCATTTCTCATTATTTATTCATCTATTCAAGAGAAAATGGAAAACGATGTCTAAATAATCTTCTTGGAATATTTACAGCCAGGCTAATAAATATATTCAAATTTTGATAGCTTTAAAAATTTGAATTTTTCTATTAATTGCAATGAATTAAATTTTTCTCAGCATATTCATTTCGAAAACTTTCATTTTCGATTTCAGTATTTTTTTTGCTTGTTTTTTTTGTAGCTTCGGCAAAAATCCGGAAAACAAAAGAATTTTCATACTTTCCAGCAGATGAATCCGGATTGCTTGCATACGGATTTGATCCAGGATCAATTTTTTCTTTCGCTTCTTTCGTTTGATTATCCATTGATGATATTTTTCGCCCACTATCAATATTTAAAAAAAAAAAAAAAAAAAAGATATTGCAATTTCATTGATAGAAACTGACAAGTTTTAGCAAACATTCTACTTCCAATTAATTTTTTTTAAAATGCTTCTAATTGATGATTTCTTCTATGCTTCCAATTCATTATTTCTTATCACTTTATGATGTGATATTTTCTTTTATCGCACTATTTTTAATTTCACTACAATTCTCAACTAATTTTTTAATTTTAATCATAAATTGGGAAAAAAATTACATGATCTGTTTGTGTTTCCGTGAATCTTTCAAATCCAAATGTGAATGTAATTGTTCCTTTGATCCTGTCAATGTAATTCTCGTATCATCTGGCCTCGCAGGCTTTTTTCTATTTCTTTGATTGGACTTAAACTTTCTGTATTTGTTAGTAAACACAATGAATTTCTTGTTACATAATCCATTGTTAGAGTGTTTAATTTGATCACATTTGTAAGTGATCGCCCTAATTAATTAATTACATTATTATTTACAAATCTATGCAATACTAAATTGCTTAAGATAATAAATCTGCAAAAAAAAGGCAAATTTTGCTTAGCCTAAAAGTTTCAAAAAAAATGATTACTTTTATTTCTTTTTATTGTAAAAACTTCTCATCCTTAAAAAATAAGCCAAATGATTTAATCTATCAATGCGCCTGTTTGTTTTCTACAAATTA
Source organism: Mansonella ozzardi (assembly GCA_029876185.1). Taxonomy (NCBI): domain Eukaryota; kingdom Metazoa; phylum Nematoda; class Chromadorea; order Rhabditida; family Onchocercidae; genus Mansonella; species Mansonella ozzardi. The sequence continues at coordinate 23,150 of JARVGP010000668.1, read as the reverse complement.
CCTTGTCATCAAATTTGCGTCCAACACTTGCAGTTTTATTGTCGCGCATTATTAAAATTGAAATAAACAACAAATGACACTAAAATGTTTTAGTGGCATATATATGCAGAATGCGTGCGGAAAAAAAAATAACAAATTAATTTTGTTTCATTTCTAATTTACTCATTTCATCAATTTAATTTCATAATTTCAGTTATTAGGTTAAAAAAGAAATTTCATTTTGCATAAATTAGCTGAACGTGTCAAAGGAATTAAATTCGTTATTTTGTTGAAAATAAATGAAAAATTAAATTTGCGAAATTTAACAGCTTGAAAGCTCAAACATAAAAAGTATTCAAACGGCAAAGACAAGGTGTTGCGTAAGTTTTACAATCCTACGCAGTACTAAATTGCTTAAAATAATAAATTTGCATATATATGTATAATATATTAACGATTATTTCATTTCAACAATTTGTAAGTGTTGTGTGATTTAAAAATTTTCGAACAAAATATGATAAAAGATGTGAGCGTAAAGATAATGAAATGAATGGTGACAAAAGTGACAAATCATTTTTTAACTTTTCGAAAATCATTAAATTTTTTCGGAAAAAAATGTAATTGAAGCTATTATTATAAAGCAGAAACAAATACTTTCAAATGTATTATAAAGATAGGAAAAACAGTCTCTAATATTTTTAAGCTAATCAAAAATTACAATAATTATCATTAGAAATCCAAAAGATAATAATAAACATAATAAGACAAATGAATCGCTGCAAGTAAATACTTCTAATACACATCAAAATCAATGAAACGACTTTTAATTGGATGTAAAAAAAAAAACAAAAAACGAAAAATTATTGAAAAAAAGAATTCATGCTACATAACAATGTAAATTTTACATTTAGTGAAATTAACGAAATTAATTAATAATCCGTTCAAGTTAGATATGACATTCGCATGTTTAAAATTTCTTATCATTCAATATCATTCAATGCAATAAAAGTTAATTTGAATAAGAAAAACTTTAAAGAATTCTGATAATTCTAATTGGCTAATAACTTTCTATGAAACATATATATATATATGTAGTATTAAAAACCGGACTAGGGACTTCTTCCGGTTTTTGTGAAATGTTTGTTTGTTTTCTCAGCAGTATCAATTTGTTCTACACAATTTGTCAAGATGTTAATGTGATTCTTGTTGATGTACTTAATGAATGCTGTCACATTTAATATCTTAGATCATAACTTTCAACTTTTAAACTTTTACTGGCCAGAACTTTTTTATATATTTCCTGCTTACTGCATAAATTTTTAGTTTACAAAGATTATTGGGGAAAAGTTTAATGATAGCAAATAGAATTCATATTTTTGATAGCAGCATCCATTTACCAGCAAATTTGATGAATTCAGCGATTTTGAACTTATTGCTCTATTTTTTTCACAACATTTCAAAAAGAAGCGATTGAACAAACTAAAATTGTTTAAATAAATGCAATTTGTGTGCACTGCATTGAATGTGCATTCCATAATAGATCTTTTCTTTATCATTCATGTCCACAATGGATCTTTTCTTTATCATTCATGTCCATAATAGGTCTTTTCTTTATCATTCCGTTTATTGTTGGCATACCTGGTATGTTAAGAAAAGAAGAATTATCGCAACGATGAACCCAGCTATTATCTGTCTGGTTTGTTTGATCCAATTTCATTGAATGATTGTTAAGCATGTAATTTCGACTGTATCTATTGGTAGCTGGGATTAGCAGTGTTATTTAGGTAGTGATTCGTTTTGTTATTTTTTGGCAGTTTACCCTTCTAAGGGTAACAATATGACAGCGATAATCTAAATCTCAAGCAGACTTATCATTATTCTCGGCAAATTCGAAAAATTCTACATTAATCATTTCATAGTCCTATTGTTCACTTGAAAAACTTTTCGTCAATAATCCATTTTATCAAAAATATTTCATTTGACGACATTACAATATTTCACTTTTGTATCCTTTCTACACAAGTAAAAAATTTTCGCAATTCTTAGCGAAGATTAAAATGTCTGCATTACAGTATTTCACTTTTGTATTCTTTTAGAAATAAATTTTCGATTAGAAGTACACAAAGAGGTAATTGATTATTTAGGACTATTTCTTTCAGGCAAAAAAATTCTACAATTTGGAGGATAGCAAAAGGTTAGAGGATAGTATTATGAAGTGATTAATCTGGAATTTTTCAAATTTGCCGAAAATAATGATAAATTTGCTTGAGATTTGGATTTATCGCTTTCAGTTCATATTGTTGCCCTTAGAAGGATTGCCCTTAGAAGAGATAAACACTAATATTCAAATGTTTTAAATTGCCAAAAAAAAACAGTCCATAAATTCTGCTTTCATTTGCTTAGTGCAAATCGATCAAACTATTTTCTTAGCTATTTCTTGTTTATTATTTATCGGTTATCGTCTGCTATTACTTTATTTATTATTTACTACTCACTGCCTTTTGTTTACTATTTATTGTCCATTGTTTACCCCGTCGATTGTTTATCATTTATTGTTTGTGATCATTTATGTAGACGAAACGATTGGAGCGATACAGCCAATAATATTTCTCTTGCAACATCTTATGAAGTTGAACAGGAATGGATAAAACAAGACAGTTGGGTAGCATATCTTTTTGAATAGAACTTTGAAGAGATTTAAACGTCTTCCATTAAACATAGCAAACAAGGTATGCCTTGAGGGAAAATTCTGACTAATACGGCAAGGTATATGAAATTGCGAGAAATTCTATTGGATTTAACAAGTTGTATAATTTGAATAACTTTGACATACTTCTAATTCATACTTCTTTCCAAATTTAGAACTAATCAAATTATAAACTTCAACTATTTCAATTCTATTACACAAGCACTTCTTGTAACAATTTCAATTGTCACATTGAATTTCTGAAGTTCCATTTATTTTTGCAATTTTAATGTTGAACTTAGCAATAGCTAAAAGCAATTCATATTTGCGAAATTTTTTGCAGATATAACTATGTTTATTGCCATCGATATCCGTCTATGTGACATTTACTTGGCTCATTTCCTCTTTCATCTATCTCCAACCTATTCTTTTCTGATTTCCACTAAAAATTACATTTATAAATCTATAAATATCACATGATCAAGTAGTGTACATTCACAAAAATTCTAATCACTAAGTAAAAACATTTCACGAATAGAACTAAAAATAACTTTCATTAGATTTATGTCAATAACTAACTATTCTTCTTGCTAAAGTATTATCAGTAGTAGCAATCAAAATTTTTTTTGACATTTTTAATCTTCCTATAAAATGAGATAGAAATAAGTGGTAGAAAGAGTTTGATGGATGATATTTTTCTGAAATTTTAGTTATAAAAGAACGACATAATAAACTGATTGTAAAATTAGTAGAGTAACAATTTATGAAAGGTATTAAAAATAAAAAATCTTTCAAATTAGCCAATTTATTATTATAACTAATAGATGAATGGTGATTTCTTGTCATATAATATGAACAATACTGACCACTGAAGCATTAAAGTTCAAAATAAACAATTTATAATTGCTTATGTGATGAATAGCATCATAGCTAATTCAAAATGTTTAAACAATTACTATTAACAATGAAGCATGTATATAATGATCTTCGTATTTTCTTCAATCTTTATCCTCTCTTTTTAAACTATACACATATGTGTAAAGCAATAAATAAATCATTTGTCTTCTTCAATAATTATTTGCTAAATCATTAATTAATAAAATAAATTTAAAAAGAACAGAGTAAGCTGCAAAATATGGCAAAGGACCCACAGCGTCCTCCCTGCGATCGGTGACTTGACTAGAAAAGGTAAAATACCAAATATCCATGATAAGTATTCAGAGATAGTGAGGCGGGTGAGTAAAATGATGGGTAAGATAGATAGTGGATGAGTTTTTTGCCTCTCCTAATTGCAATTAATATCAGTATTCTAGTAATTCAATTCAAATAAATATAAACAATTCATTAATTTCCATTGTTTTATACATGATAAATTGCAAAAATTTTTGCTATTTTAATCGATAAAAATTGCTGTTTAAAAATTTTTGTTATCATATAATGCACATACTAATATACTAATAAATTAATTATGAAATTATTGGATGCCAAATTAAAATTTGAATTTTATCATTGAAATGAAATTAATTGAATATGAAATTGATAAACTGTGATAGTTAATTTTATTTCATTTTACTAATTCTTTCCCTGTTAGTTTACACATGTTTATCATTGATAAATGCATTATATGATCGGTTTTCTCAATTGTTATTTGTTTACTTTTCTCACAAATTTCTTTCCATTTTGCTTCCATTTAGTTGTTTACTTTTAATTTGCTACTATTACTCACTGTTGTTTGTGGTATTATTCACTTATAAAACTAAGCAAATTATATTTTCTTCTTTGTTGTTAATCAAAAACACTTTTACTCTAATATCAAATGAATCGAGTATTTTTATGAACAGTTTGAATATTAAAAATAAAATTAAAATAGTTGTAAAATAATTCATCAAATTTAAAAGCTATACGAATATGATCAATTTGATCGATGATATGATAAAATGATGATAACAGTATTAGGAATTGCATAGAAAAATAAAAGTGGAACAGAATATAATATCAGCGATTGGAAAGAATTAGAATTATTATTGTGTTGACACAATCATATATATGTTATATTGTTCTTTTTTTAATTTTTACTTTCAAATTATCAAATAATCATTATTTTTTTTCATTTTTTTTTTTTTAAATTGTTATTTTTAAATTTCTTAAAAAGTATTTGTTATCGATGCAAGGTTCATTTGATCAGTGGAATTCATTTAATCTAGTGCTATTTGATTAATAGCATTGGAAATAGTGTAAGAAAAAATGATTGATGAAAATATATCAATATTTAAAATCTTTTAAGCAATTTATCAATAAAGGTAGAAAGAGAGGGGCAGAAAGGAAGAAAGAAAAAGAGTAATATTTTGGCGTTTTGAATTCTTTGTTTTCATTTTACAATTATTCGTTTGTTTTCGTTCTTTTTTTTTTTTTTAAATATTTTAATTTTGAAAAATAATTCTTAGCTTTATATTTACACAAAAAGTATTTTGCATTTTAACTATAACTAATTTGCTATTTTTTTATAATACTTTGTAGTTATTAGTTGTGCGAGTTATAATAAAATGCATTAAATTGATAGCCTCCTCGAGAAACTTTTGCAGGAATAATTAAATGGCAAATATTGATTGCGAGTTCGCTTAACAAAACTGATGCTTTCTATTGCTTTGTTTATAACTCTAAAAAAATAAAAATGGAACGGCAAAAGCAGCATGAAAAGTTAGATGCTTATTAGAATCATTTCATTTTATAAAATATTATTTAATTATCATTTCCTAAGGTACATTAGATTGATACATTAGTGTACGATGCATTCATTACTTGAAGAGAAGGAATTAAAAATAAGTTTGCAAATATTTAAAAAGGAAAATGAAATGAATTTAACTTTTTTTACGTAAACAAATAGCTCCATTATATACTAAAATTGCAATTAACAGTGAGATGATTTATTGTTCATCATTAGTTCCTGTCTAATAGCTTGAATTAGCTTAAATTAGCTTGAATATTTACTCATCACTGTGATTATTTTTATGAATATTTAAAAAAAAAAAAAAAAAAACCATATGTTGCAAATTGCACGATTAGTTTTGCACATTTTTATATGGAAAAATTAAATGTATGTTTTTTTAGGCAAAGACTTTTTTTTTTTGGAAAATTAAAAAACAGCTCAGAAATTTTTCAAAGATTTTTTTGAAATTTTTTTTTTTCAATCATTAATTTTCAGTTATTAAATAGTTAAGTTTTTAATAATCAACTGTATGGAATATTAATTTCTCCCGGAAATTTTATATCAAATTATAGGTATTGTTAATATTTGATGTATTTCGAAAAATAAATTCATCTTTTATATTTTAAAGCAGTTTTTTTTTTGTTCTGTCTATGAGAAAAATCTTTAAATTTTCAATTTTTTGTCTTCAAAATTTTATGTAGCATTATTCATTGGTTGTTCCATTAATATTTTTGCTTTCTTAGATATGCTTAGTCGATTTACTAAAAATGATATTTATTTCATATTAAACAGGAAAATATTTTATCGACTTCTTTTTTCAGTCAAATGTTCATAATCATGAATAATTTGCTATCATCGATAGCTAATGAAGGATAATTCGTATGTCCATTGTAGGTAAGTAGAATCATTTCTATGATTTTATAAGTTTGATACAAATAAAAACAATAAGTGAAAATGATAGAAAAGCGATAGTAATAGTCCTAATTCACACAGTTACATCACCACCATCATTAAAGTCAAGTATTAATTTTATTGTTGCAGTTACAATTATGAATACAAATTATGTGCATTTGATGGATTTACGGGAAACCGATATTTTGGATAACATTGTGGATACGGAAGAAGATGTTGGAAGTGGCAGACAGATGAAGGAACAATTTGGTATGTTTTTTTGTTATGCAATTGAATTTTTAAAAACTTTAAGATATTTGAAGGATTTTTTCAAAGAACATGAATTCATATGATTCAAACCATATCAGTTCCTGTTTTTGGTATTTTAAGGATGACGAATTTGCACGAAATTACTAGTAGTGAGGAAATAAAGTATATTAAGTTGTACAGAGTTTGGTCTTATATTCATGGGATGAGATATGGAAATTTTAATAATTTAATGAATTAAATTTTCGGTAACTTAATAGGAAATGATTTTTTTGAATAAAATGCTGTCCAAGAATTTATGGCTTCGTATTTTTCTGCCATTCTTAATGAATTGAGTAAAAAGTTTCACATGTTGCAAATATCTTCAAAACAAATTTTTATTTGAGATTGGAAATATTTAGAGCAAAAAATGAGTATCTGTTATGAATTAAAGTCACTCGATTGTTTTAAAATAATGAAACGGAATAAGAAATAGTATCCAGTAACTTATCATCTGTTATGAACAAGTTAATTGGAAAGCTGGCGGTTTTCACGGATACAAACTTATTCGATTTGTAATACTACATTTATACCACACTACTGTCAATAGCAATAAGAGCATAAGAACGCCACAGATGATAAGCAGAGCGCAAATGAATCATAACTGAGAATTGAGGTTCGAAAAATTTTAAATGGTCAACAAACTTGAGTCGAAAAAAAAATTGTTTTTGACCCAATGTGCACTCCTTTTAAAGCAAAGTTTGTTTATCACAATCTCTTGACCTCACTAATGACCTCATATTAAATTAATCAGAGGTAACTTACAACATTTTACGCAGTAGGTTTAATGCGGCAAAGTTGTGATGTTGAAGTGTTAGCCATTAAACATGGATTGTTCATTTTACATTTGTATGAAGAAAATCTTGAATTTTAATGGGAAATTGTTAGAAACTAATGCCAGTCTTCTAGATCTTATATATATTATACAAATAAATTAATCTGAAAGCTACATTAATAATCTCTATGGTTATTTATGGAATTATTGATTGATTGCTTTTTTAAATGAATTTCATTTTGGAGTATTTTGTTTATTTTTTGAAGCGCGAGAGAAAAAAGCTTAAATTTAGACTTATCTCCTCCAATTATTGATTTGTTGTTTTACTTTTTTTTAAAAGTTCTTTTCCTTGTATTTATGCTTTTAGATTACACTAGAAATAGTTTTTTTTTAAAAAAAAAAAACATATAGCATTATACTCAGGATAAATAAATAATTGATGGAATTGATCATTAATTATCCGAAGGTGACAATGAACTTGTAATTATCATTGCTTTTTATAAACCATAGGTTAGTTATGAATTGAAATTTCCTCTTCAATTTTCTTTTTCTTATTTCGAAGAAGAAAAAAAAAGCAGTAATAGCTAATAATAGCCTCTCGAAGGCTATTTGATTTTCTCTAATCCAATGTTTTCGCGAGATTTTTTCAATAATTATTTTCTCACATTTTCTTTGTCTTTTTTCTCTGTCTTTTTATTCTGAGAAAATTATTAAAAATGAAATTTATGGAATTTTGAAATTACTGAGCGTGAAAGAAATAACGAAATTTTTTATAATTTTATACTGCAAATAAAGATGATTATTATCTGAGAATAAAAATCATATAAGCATCAGTTTATATTTATTTTTCTACGAATAATTCAAAAGTGTGGAGAAAATAAAGAAATGATGGATGATATGATGAAGAATTGAACTGCACCGATGAAAACATCTTTCTTCTTTGTATATGATAATTTATCTTATTCAATTGATATCAATTTCTACACAAAAAATCAAAATCTTTAATTTTCTTTTTTATTTCTTAATTTTGTCGCAATTTTTAAATTTCACTCTATGCCTACAGTACTTTTATAGCTGTGCAGAATTCATCAACATCAGTCACTACATTTTATGTATTGATGTTTATTATTTGAATTTATATGCAATTAAACAGAATTAACGCAGAATTCTCGTTTTCTGCAGAAATCTGAGCACTGAAAGAGTCCGATGATGGTGAAATTGAAGCAAGTAGTGAAAAATAGAAAATTTGAATTTTTTATTTTTTTGTTTTAAGATTGCTATTAAGTTTGATACTCTTTTACTCTTTCTGTTTATCTTTGAGGATACTTTATTATGTCGAAAAGGCAAATGAGTTTTTCATTTTTCAAATTTTAATATGTGTGAAGATAATTTAAACAGAAGCTGCAAAAAAAAGAAAATAAATACCGCGAACTTAGCAAAATTCAGTAGGACTTGTAAAATTTATTGTGAGTAGGACTTATAAAATTTGCTGAAAAATTTTTTGACTCAGTATGAGTGAAGTTATGGANACTGATCGATACGGGTTTATGCAGTATGCATTTTCCTTATTTGGTTCCAAAAAAAAAAAAAAAATTAAGTGCAATCACTTGACAAAAATTATTTTGATAAATTTTGATAAAATTTTCATATCTTATTTGTGAAAGGGATTTTTTTAATGATTATTTTAGCAAGGATATGCAAGAAATCAATGTACAAGAGTTAGAAGAAAAGAAGCGAATGATAAAAGAGGTTTCACGTGAGCAAAAATGGCTACAAATGATCACACGATGGAATCAAGGAAAAAGTACTAATGACAAGTTTAGGAAACGGCTTTGGAAGGGTGTTCCTGAAAAATTTAGATCATTGGTAAGCTTTCGTAATTTTTCGTTCGCTTAGGACAACAGAGCTTGTTTTGCAGGTCATCGATCTGTCTTAGATTGCGTATTCTCAAAGAGAATATTCTGGAGAAACTTAATTTCCTCTAATATTAGTTCTTGAATGAATATATCCTATGTTTCAGCTTGTAGGACGAATTTTAATGGTACATTCTAAACAATTATTTCTATACTTGATACTTTTGACGGTAAAATTCTCAGACAGTAAAATTTCTTGTCAGACGGTAAAATAGCGTAAGCATAAAATTTCGCTGGTAATGGTTGTTTAATCCATGAAATAAATTGATCGAAGATTGTGAATATTATTTCCCAACGTTAGTATTGCTTGTTCGCTGTGGCTTGTTTCTTACTGATCTTAAATTTTGTCGCTTATTTATAAAATGAATTTTCTGCAGGGATTTACAGGTGTGGGCAAGGTTACTTGGAATTAGTCGTTATCGGCAGGAACAAAAAAGTAATGTTTACCAAGAATTGCTGATGCGTGCGCGGCTCATTTCAAAAGATATCAAACAGATAGATCTGGATATTAATCGAACATATCGAGATCATTTGGCATTTCGTCGAAGATATGATGTGAAGTAAAACTTTTAAATTTGTTTAATTCTATTTAGATTTTCAATTATTGAATCCTTCAAGAAATATTTTTAAAAAAGTTTGAACTTTTATTTTTCATCATATTCTAGACAGCAATCTTTATTCAATGTATTAGCTGCATATGCAATGTATAATACGGAAGTGGGTTACTGTCAAGGAATGAGTCAAATAGCAGCGCTTTTCCTGATGTATATGAATGAAGAGGATGCATTTTGGTGCTTGCATTCATTACTTGTTAATGAGAAACATTCCATGCACGGTAAGATTTTGTGTGAAACCTATTGTGCATAATCGACCCAGGGATTTTCCGAGGTTAAATTAAGTGCTGCTGGGTAAATTAGAAAGCAGAAATGAAAACTGTAAAGTGAATTAATGAATGAATTGCAGGATTTTTCGCTCCGGGTTTTCCGAAACTGGTTCGGTTCCAAGCGCATTATGAAAAAATATTACAAAAATACCTTCCACGTTTAAAAAAGCATTTAGTTAGTTATATTTCTCAACTATTTTCTTTGATAATACTATGGATTCACACTTTTTCTGAATTTCGATAATGAGTTTGTGTTCACTGGTACTTGAGAATGAATGGGTGACTTGATAATTTCAGCTAGTATTATCTTTGTCTTTTGCGAACCCGATCGTTCTTCAACTTTTTGCAATCTTTTTTTTTTTTTTTTACAGGATAAATCTGGTATTCCACCAATTTATGTAACAAAGTGGTGGTTTGGGTGTTACCTGGATCGGGTTCCATTTCCATTAGCATTGCGACTTTGGGATGTTTTCCTTCTGGAAGGAGATGTAATATTGATTGCAATGGCATATAATATTATGAAAATGCATGAAAGTAAGTTCATCAGCATTTTAACTTATTAAACAAAAAAGCATTAGATCAAGTTTTTGGCTTAACCATATCGAATACCATTCTTCATCAAGTATTTCTCAATAAATATTATTAATATTTTTGTTTGTATGTATGTTATATTGTTGGTAATGTTTTTTAAATGGAAGATTTGAAATTTGAAACTAAAAAGTTACAACTTAACTGACGAAAACCTCGTGAAACTTAGATTTGAAATAGTATTAGAAGGTTTGCAGAATTTCCTGACTTATTCCAGAAACCATGCGGAAATTGCAAATGGAAAATTTTATGGAATATATTCAAACAGTTATGGCTCAAGATTTTGGTTTCTCTGACGAAGAAACAATGAAATCACTGCAAGATTGTCTCAAAAAGTTACATGTCCGTCTTATTTCAGAATTTTCAAAAATAGCGAATATTCAAAGTTTTTATATTTTTCAAGTAATTGCTTATTAATTTTGAAATTTTTTTATGAAATGAAGCTGGTTCTAAGGGGCATTATCTTACATAATATTTTTAGTCTTTAATAAAATCTTTAATGTTTCAGAACGATCGGATGTTGCTTCCAGCACCACCGAAAGCCGATGATGCACCCGAAACACCAATGAAACCGTTTGGTCCTGTCCTCAGCCGTTCGATGATTGATATTCGTTTGGATATTGCTGAAATACAGAGCCGTTCCTCACGGGCCAACTGTAAGTTATATACTGGGTAAAGTAATGGGATTTTAAACCTAGTCCATCGTTAAATAGAGCATAAAATAATTTCGAATTTCAGTTAAAAACTCGGAATAGCAAGGATTGCATTAAGTATTTTATGATTCGCTAAAGCATAGTCTTTACTTTTTTTTTCGATTATTTTAGGTTCAGCTCATTCAGAATTTATTTTGGACTCTTTTATAGCCGTTGCTGGAAAATCACCGGTTGGGGTACGTCGACAACGATTGCCACCATCTCCAACACCTCTCGCAAAATACAAATTGTCACAATTACCACCTCGACGTATGAAACCCGCCATGCCCGAATATTTCCATTCAAGCACCTCTTCAACAAGTACAGTGAAGGATACAAATTCAAGAGAACAGCAGCAAATAACGAAGTTTTCCATCGATACAACAAACAATATAAACTCACCGATGCATCGGCCAGAAAGTCGAGAAAGTTACTCGAAAATGCATCAACAGCAACGTACCCCAGTACTTGCAAAACGAATTGATGTGAAAAATACGTGGCCATTAACTGTTGAGGAAGTACAGCACGGTATACGAATGAGTGGAAGAAATCCATTACCATTCCATGTATCATCCTTATCGCATGCGAATAACGAAGGTAGTAATCTTTTATTGATTGAAGCAAATTTTAACTTTTTTGTGGAATATATACGATAAAGTGCATTCTCTCACTCACTAATACTTTATCAAAAGTAACAGTAGCAAGTAACAGTAATTTGTAAATTGTACATGTTCGTCTGAAACATCAGTAGCTTTGGGAGCTTATACTATTTTGAAATTTTTAAATTATTTCATATTTTCATTTACTTCATATATTTATCTTCTTTTTCTTTTTTTGAAGTTTTGTATTTTTAGAGGAGCTTGAACGCCAAAGACAAGAATTGCAGCCGCAACAACAACAGCAAAGTCAATTAAATAAAAGACCGACAATATTGTCCACTAAAAAGCCAATGCTACAGTTAAATTTCTCATCAAGCAACACAGCTGCGACAAAACAAGGAGTTAGAAATTTAAGGATTATGCCTAGTTGCTGAGTTTGCATACAATGTTATGAATTTTCATGAACCAGATCGGCTGAAGATATAATGTTGCCAGAACTTAAACATTTTTCAGAAATTCCTAAGGTTATTTTTATTTACTGCACTGCTGATTTCTATAAAATCCTTTCTCAACTTCTTTTTTTTTTTGATTGTTTGTAAACTGCAATTCCAGAATACTCAAAAAATGAAAGTTCTGAATAAGCTAGAAACCAACTACTAAAATTTTTCTTAAAATCATATGATTCCAATTATTTTCATTTCGATCAACAAATAATCAAAAAAAATTGACGTTAAATTTTAAAATTTTTAATCGAATTTTTCTAATTTAAAAATTTCAATTGCATTGAGTAAAATTTCAGCTATCGCTAGAGGAGCCAATAATTGATTATGATGATGCATCTTTTTGTGTTCAGCGCAATCGTTCACCCCGCTTCATGCATCCAGTTACTTCAACAATTGTTTCATCTGCCCCTGTCACACCTTCATTCTTACGTAGTCCAAATAATTTCATTCCCTTAAGACGAAATGAAATTGCTCCGGGCAGTTATGCATCCGGACTTCACGAATCTAACCAAGCGAGATCTAAATTCAGGTTTTTGCCAAATTTATTCCTAAAACTTAAATTTTAAATCAATAAAAATTATTGAATCATATACCGAATTTAGCAACTTTCTACTACTTCATTTTCTATCTTTCTGATTATAAGTAAATTTTAGATTACTGCGTCACATATCTAATTCATGCTGGTTCTTTGTCAACCACCTTTGCATTTCTATGTCTAATATTAACACTAATTTATAAAATTGTAATCAAGTTACTTATTATTTCATTTTTTAAAAAAGAACGAATTATCTTTTTTCTTTCTGCAGCAAGGATTCTGACACTGATTTTACATTTCTTCTATCTATTGCAGAAAGCAATCCGATAATGATGAAATCTCCCAGCAGGTATTTCGGCATACACGTCGTGATAGCTATTACGATAATGTACCGCTAAATAGTTCGAATTTAAATGAATTGTCACAGAATAAATTAACCAGTGATCAAGAAAGTACTATTACTAACGTGATTTCTGAGTTTCATACAGCAAATACTTCACTGGATAGACGATTTAAACCCATTTCTAACATTGCTGCACTGCAAAATAAGCAAGAGCAACGGATTTCTGAGGTGTGTAATATTAATTTCTTATTGTGATAAGGTTAAGCCTTAACAGGAGAATCGTAGTTTTTCTTTTATTATGGTTGGGAAATTTTCTGTAACTGATGTTAAAATTTATAAGATTAAGAACCAAAATGCATTAGAATACAGCTTATCTTATATAGATTGATGGTTCATTAGCATAGTAGTTCAAAATAGCTAAAACATAAGTATCTTTACAATACTTTTTCGGTGTGAATCCCACGTTTTTAAATCTGCAGGTTAGATGATACAATATGAATGACTTGAAATCGATGTGTCTATTTCTAATTTATTTCCGAAACATTCTTTATAGATCGAAACACGAGTGGTTCAATTACCGAATAATGTGACTTATGTAAGAGTTGAAGATGCCGCGGATAATATGCCATCATCAAGTCAACAACGACACTATTATAACGTGAAGTACACCTCTATTTATACTTTGAAATTATACGAAATTATATCTAAAAAAATAGTGCTTGTAAATGAGTGAAGCAATAGAATCATTAGTGATGGATAAAGTTAAAAAATGTTGTTCGAGTAGAGATGCTTGGAGTATTTGTGTTGAGACCTATTTACGGAAATGATTCATTTGAAGAAACAACGAATGTGCATTACTAACCAGGTTGTATCATAATTTTTCTTGGGAAATTATCATTAATTTACTGATTATGATGCCAAGAAATAATGTTTTGTCTTCATTGTTGCGACATTCATAAAATAGGAAGGATGGGAGAGAAGGAAGAGGAAAGGAGAAGTAAAAAAGAAGTACGGTGGAACCTAGGGAACTGTAGAAGATATTTTTTTAGGTTTTTAGATATAAATTGGATTTGCATGTTGAAAAAAATTCAAAAAAAAAAAAAAACGCACTTAGTTTTGATCTGCGACAAGAATTACCAGTGTTAAAAACGAATACTTTACTTCTTTTTTCATTTTTAATTTTTGTTCCTGTGATGAGAAAATTTTGATCATTAAATTTTTCAATGAAGTATAATTTAACTTTAGGAAAGAAGTGCATGATACACTAACAGCTGTCAATCGTAATGATATCAATAGTATGGATTTACAACGTCGCCACAATCTATATAATTCAATGGGCATACATTCGCGATACGATCAAACGCATTTCCCGAAACCTAACCAATTGGAAGTTGATATTCACTATGATACCACTAAGCAGTCATTGGAACGATATCCTGTGCATATTCCATCTGACCGATGTCGGCATTGTACTGGTAACGATTAATTTATTTTTTTCTTTTCTGAAATACAACACATTGTAGATGAAATCATAAAACTGTTTCTTCATTGTATGAAGATTTTTACAAGTTCATTGTATGATTTATATGTTTATAGCTGCTATATGTACTATAATTTTTTTTTTTGAATAATTGAAATGTGTAGAATGATCAACTTCGAACTTCAAAAGACCAGAACACTTATTGTTTTTTTTCTTTTAAATTATAATTTTACTTACTTTTTTATGTTGTCCCAATTATAACATGTAATTATATTTGCTTTTTGCTTCATTTTATTCTGACTTTATTTTGACTTACTTTTGACTACTTTTATTTATTTTTTATTATCTATTATTAAATAAACAAGCGCTAAATAAGTTATCCTTTAATTGATTATTAGTTTTCATTGTGAATGTAGAAATTTATGCATATTTTATGGAAAGTTTATATTTTTTTTAGGACTTTCAATTTTTATAGATAAATTTATTTTAACGAACAATTTCGAAGTTTATTGTAAAAGTAAGAGATGGTATTAGTATGTTTAATTCTTTTTTCTTTTTTTTTCCATTTTCTATTTTCATATCACAATTAATTGCATTCCTGTCTCTGCATAATACCATATAAATTTTAAAAAATTTCTTGAATTATTTTAGTATTATCAAAATATACGTTTTCGGTGAAATATATTAATTGAAATTTTTATTCTTCGTTTTACAAAAAAAAAAGTTTATTTCAGAAATCTTTGTTTGTGTAAAACTAGCATATTTTTTGATTTATCTGACATTAATTTACAAATCTATTTTAAACTGTTATATTAAATTATATAAATTCATTTTGTTTTTCAATTCAGTTACGCCAATATACTCAGTTCAGTGCATTTCTTATTGATGATATGATTGTATAGTTGATCTGTGAATATCCGAAATGAGTGGTAGAAATTGCAAAACGATTTTCGTCTTATTTCTTTTTGTTTTCTTCTTCTCATAATTGGATTCGTTAATTTCTGTGAAATTAAAAGATGAAATTGTCTCGTTGATTTGATTGTATTATTTTTCACATCATCTAGACATAATGTGATACAGTAAAGCATAGAAAATATCATGTAGACATAATGTGATACAATAAAGCATAGAAAATATCGTGTAGACATAATGTGATACATTTTTTTTTCCTATTTTATAATTACAGTTGATTTCAAGCCTACAAATTTGCACTAAAATGCTATGGCTACGATGAAAAGTGATTTGCTATATTTTTTTCCTTTTTTTATTTCATATTCATAGGTTGTGTAAATATAAAAATCACTGTGTGTTAGTTAGGAAATGTCTAATTTCCAAAAGCAATTGGATTGAACTAGTCAAAGCTAACTGTGCAATGGAAGTTATAGTGAATTATTTTGAAGATACAATCTCAGTTTTGTTATAGTTAAGTGATGGTGTATGCCGAAAGAAATGATTAATTATTGAGTTATTCTATTAGATAGATGATGTTTTTATGTATGAGAACGATAAAGTATATACTGATATATTTTTAAGAAAAGAAAAACAACTTTTTGAAAACTTTTTTGAAAAAATTGTTATGGTCACCATTCACTCACTCATACAGAATGTATAAAATGATTTTTTTTTTCGATTCCGTATGAAAGTTTCTTTAAAGCAAAAAAAGGAAAAGATTCATAAATTAAATTAATTATTAAAATATGCTAAAGACAAAAAAACAAAGAAAAAAAGAAAAGACGAAAAATATCAGCTAAAATTTGAACTATGGCAAAAAAAGGAAAATAATGAATTTCTTCCATATTCCATTTAACAGAACTCATCTTATGGTAAGAATGAAAAATCAAAGGAGGAGAAGAATCTCCATATAACTGAAAAGACATTTAACTGATTTTTTCATCGGAAAAAAAAAATGAAATGAAAAATAAAATAAACAATATTTCAATTCGATAATAATCATAATATGCTTTGCATATAGAAAGAACCCGCAATAATATTTTCCACGACATTGTAATTAAATGCTACAAATATGAAAAGACATTTAAAACCGTAAATTTACAGATAAAATAGGACGAGAAGATTTTAATGAGAGATGAAATTAAATGAAATAGTTGTAAAAAAAGAATCACTGTTTGATATGAAATGCTATCAATTGAACTAAATAATTTTAAGAAATCATTTCAAATGCTTCTAATATCATCTCCCATAAAGTTGAACTTATAATAGAATAAAGAGAAAAAAAATGATTATAATGATAACGATAATAAAAGTAGTAATAATAATATTACCACTATAATTAGTAATGATTATAGGCAGTGGCAAAAAGATGAGTGCGATATTTAAAGTCTTCTTAATTTGTGCATCCTTTACGATCTTAATATAATCGAATTAAATTACGAATCATGGATTTAGCCAGCGATTTGAAAATTAAACCTTATTAGTTGGAATTATAAAAACAATATTAGCAATAAACAATATTATGGCAACAATAACAATAATAGTAGCATATAAAATTTTTTATGCAAGCATTCCATCTGATACACTGACATCATTCGAGAAACGGGTTTGTTTCGAAGTGATTCGCCGTGATTTGCGGTCACTTTTAAGTGTATCATTTTCTGCAAAATGAAGACAAGAAATAAAGTCATTTCGAAACAAACCGAAAATTCCGAATAAAAATAAATTTCAGATAAAAAGCTAGTGCTAGGTATATATTGATTAATTATATACAGCTAATCATGATGACGATACTGCGTAAGATTTCAGCGTCGGTAATTTCGAATGAAATTAAAAATTATAATTAAAATTTGAAATTATGGATCGACTTTATAGATTTAACTTTTTTTTTTTCAGATGGAATTCATCCATGGATAAATTTTCTTTCTCTTTTCTCACCTTCTTTTCTCTCATCAAATTTTCTTTCTCTTTTCCCATTTTATTCTGTCTCTTCGTTAAGAAAAATCTTCATTGGGATGAATAGTTTTTGTTATAACGATTTACTATGTAGTACAAAGTAGTATAAAATTTAGCCTAAAATATTTCAAGTTGAAAAAGAAGAAAAAAAAATTTGAATTTTAATTTATTGATTTAAAACTAACCTATTTTATTTGCCAACATCTCATTCATTAGAACCTGATTAATTGCTATTGTTGTCTTTATCTGATTGTTATCGTTTAATGTTAATGTTTGATCATTTTTAGCAAAATATTTTGCTTCGTCCGTTTTTGAAGCAGAAAATAATAATGCATTTGGAATGATTGACTGATCATTTTTAGCAATTTCATCGTTTACGCTATTTGCTTCAATAAATGAAATCGTTGTACTAAAACGAATTTTTTTACTATCCTTTCGCATTATTACTCCATTTTTATAGGTAAGCTCATCATTATCGATTTCATTTGCATCTTTTGCGTCTATTTTAGCTTTTTTTTTCTCGAAAGATTTCGGCATTTTACCTGCAAAATTTTTCTTTTTTAAAAACAAAAAAGGAAAAAGCAAATTAATAAATAATTAAAAAAAGAAATGAAAGACATCCATTAAAAAATCAATAAGAACAAAAAGTAAAGGAAAATTTTCTTAAACGTTCGTTTCCTTTTCTTTTTTTTTTCTCACAATTTTGTTCAATTAATGGTTATTTTTAAAATTTTAAAAGTAAAAGAAAAAGAAACGAGAAGAAAAAACGAATAGAAAAAAAGAATATTCAATTCATTATAAATAAATGTGCTGAATTTAGGATTATATTAATTGAAAGTATTATTGCTACAGTTATTTTTTTCTTTACCAAATTAATTAGTTTATTATTATGGTAATTAAGAATTATAAAGCAAACAATGTTAGTTTACCTCGTGATTCTTTTGGCCCACAGTAACAAGCACAAACCAATAGAGCAACTAATCCGAATGGTATTAATGCAACTGACAACGGTATCAAAATCTATAAGTTTTCTTATCTATTTTCATATGATTAAAATTAGAAATATTAATTTATAAAACAAAAAAAAAATGAAAATTTTAGTCAAATCTTGATAAAAAAGATTTGAAATTCAAATTTATTCATTTCATAATAATAATGATAGAAAGTATATGAGAACCAGTTCCAGTTGAAATTTATCACAGCTACGTTGTTCGATCAACGATCGACGTCTTATTCGATTTGAATCGATTATTTCCGAACTATTCATGTTATCGTCAGTAAAACTGAAGAAAAAAAAAGAAACGAACCGTTAAATACTATTTGAAAGAAATTAACAGTTGTAGCTTAATTATTAATTATACATTGAACTTTTTTCACTTCTTTATTTGTATCGATAATAAATTAAATATTGCTATTGTTGTTCTTATTTTAATAAATAATTCTATAAAATTTATTAAGTTTCACAACAGGTTTCAATAATTTGTTCAAGTTATCATTGGAATGTATTTATTGTTGAAATATCTCTTTCATGTTCCTATTGTTCCTATTAGTCTAATAAAAGCAGAATCACTTTATCAATACCACTGATAATCATGTCTACGTTGAATTTCTTTCTTCTCTCTCTCCCATTGCAACTCATCATATATATACATATGTATGTATGAAATGATTTCTAATGAATAACTGTCTAATTTTATTAAAAATTATGATGTATTGTTTGCAAGTAAAATCACTTACATGTCAGTATTATTACATCCCAAATCACAATTATTGCATAGAGGTAATGCCATGGTAAAATACACTGATGAAATTATCGGAATGATTAAAATTATCATTCCATTTCTTGTTATTGGCATTACGACACTCATTCAAGTCTACAAGCAAAATTAGTCAAAATTAATTAGCTAAAATTAATTAATGATAATTTCATAAAGTCAGCATCTATTTTGGAATCATACCTAAATGATAAAATTTGAAAAATAATCAGTTCATATTGATAATTTCATACGGATGAAATTTCATTTCCATTAATAAATTATAATAATGAATAATCAAGTAAATATTATAACAATATTTAGAAAGTTGGAACGATTTTGACAGACTATTACGTATACTAAAAAGTAAAATCAATAGTTAAAAAGAAAAATTAATTTTATTACGAAGTAAAAAATTTTCAATATAAAAATTGATTAATTATTTTGTATAAAAATATTCATGAGCGAATGTTAATCGAAGAGAATAATTAATGATTGATTTTGATTGGTAATTAATCATATACATATATAATCATGGGAAGAAAACACGCACACACAATAAAAATTTTAATTTAATTAGTTTATACGCATTTGATAATTAAGTGATTTTTTTTTTTTAAATTGAAATAAGTTTTATGGAAACAAACTTATTTTCTCTTTATCAAATGATCATCCTAACATATTGTTTGCCTAAATGGTTTCTCACTTAGCTAGCTAAATGAGGAACCTAAATGAAATAAATAGCTAGCTAACAATCCAATATTAAACTCAACAAAAGAAGCTTATTTTCATAGAAATAATGATCAAATGAAGCTAAATAATGCTATAGCAGAGTAATATTATATTCAAAGAAAAACAATACTGCTAACGTATGGAATATTTAAGATTAATACTGAATATATAATACTGCAATGAATATACGAGTGTGGAATACATAAGACTATACAACGAATATATAAGACTAATCTGGAATATATAAGACAATGTAACGTAGCGAAAACAATCCATGATATTAGCTGCTTCCAGATGACAATTTTTAGTTCAAAATAGCAAGGATGAATGAAAGTAAATATATTTATTTGAAAATTGATGGAAATAAGAAAAAAATATGAGAAAAGAATGATTAGTGGAAAATTTTAAATTTGAAAAACTATTTTGATTAAATGATTGCTCACAAATATACAATTATTATTCAATGAACTGAATATACTTACATTGAATAGGAGATAAGTGGTAAATTGAAAATAGACAAATACATGGTTAATAAAATGAGCATATATTTCAGAAGGAATAATTAAATTAGATTAATTAATTATTCAGTAAGAGTGAATAAAAACAAATCATTTACTCTTGCAGATACGTTAAAAATTTCCATATTTTAAAATTCATGCATTCAAAAAGATAACTTTATTAATTGATTTTTACGTAAATAATATTTATTATTTCAAATGTAAAATTTGTAAAAGGATAAATGAAGGAATTGAAGGCAGGAAAAAGGAAGAAAAAGTTACAACAAAATTATTTAATGACATTAAAGTAAATTCCTTCAAATTTTTTTTGCTTTGCTTTTCAAGATGTTGAAAAAGTTTCCAAAAAAGAAAAAAAAATGAAGGAGCATTCAGATGATCGATTTGTTAAAAATGTTACTTTTTGTTTCTGTTCAACTCATGATCGTTCAAAGCACATTCAATGGTTAAATTTCAAAGATACAAAGTAAAGTTTCAAAGATACATTGCCAAAATAATTTATTGTTTTTATTTTTTATTTTATTAAAAAAATTTATTAAAATTGATTGTCAAGAAAATCAAATAGTTTATTCTTTCACTTTTTTCTATCAAAATGATTGTAATTTTTCATCAAAATAATTGCTAATAATTTTTTTTTAAATGCATGTACATAATGAGTAAAAGTTTAGTGTATAAAGAGCAAAGCGTTCGCTTTTATAAACAAATTTGTAAAATAATCAATTAAATTAAATCAATTAAATCAATCAACTATATTTGTTAAGAAAGTAAGAGTAATTATCGATGTAATAAATGAAATGTTAGTAAATTTCAATTGATTCACTAAAGTAGCTTAATTAATGAATGTAACTTGTAATAGATATAGGAAAAGAGAAGAATGGAGAATGGAAAAAAAAAAGGGCAAAGGTTAATGAACAATTGTTGCAAAAAAAAGGTCAACCAAACAATTGCAGTGTAACAATCATTCATTCTTTCAGGAGCTAAATGAAAATTGATGAAAATTATTATTACTGTTAAGCATAACAATAGTAAAAATTTGGTGAGATTAAAAGTAGAATTGTACAAAAATAATTCTACAAAAACAATTCTATAATTTGTTGGTCAGTTATATTTGATACACAAAATTGTAATTTTTTTATCATTGTGGAAGAAAAAAATAAATTCACAATATTGTCATGTCTGAAACTTAAAGTCGAAAAAAAAGCAATAAAAAAAGTAAAATAATTAAATTTGTTTTTCATTTCATAAATAATCAATTATTCATCAAAATGTTTAGGAATAATTTATTGTTTTTCAATATGTTGAATTCATAATGCAACATTTAAATTACTATCGGTAATAGCATGCTTAATATTCCAGGCACTTAAATATAATATTTAAATGACGCTAATATCTCTGATACATTTATATTTGATAAAATTCATTAAATTTTTTTATTTTGTTCGGAAAAAAATTTGGTGACAATGTTAATCAAATAGTAGTAATATTTTAATTTTAATTAAAAATTACTCAAGTATTTTTTTTTTTTTTCGCTAAAACAACAGGAAGCCAACCAAAAAGTTTTTAAAGAAAAAAAAATTATGCAACAGTTTCAATTATGTAACAATTTCAACTATGCGACAGTTTTTTTAGAACATCAATTTGAATTTTCACGCTAACAATTATTTTTTTTTAAAACAAAAATTTTTTAAGCAAATTAATGGATTTTTGATAATAGCAATTTTTCTTTTTTCAAGTTTAATCTCAAAAAATATGGCTATTTGTTAAGCTAAGTAAGTTTGAAATTTCCATTGAAATATCCTAAAATACTTAACCAAACTAAAACATATATTTGTTAACGATCAATCTAAATCTATGTAAGTCTGCTAAAGTAATAAAATTGACCAGCGTGAAAAGCTGCTTAAAAATTCTCAATGCTGATAATTAATCATTAAGATGAATTACAAATAAAAGTTAATTAATTTCAAAAATGTGAAATTCTTGGCAACTTATCAGGAACAACTCTTTGTCACAGTTTATAACATCTATCATCCAAACTTAAAATTATTTTTATTTTTTGCCAAAATGAAACCAAAAAATAGCTAACTAATCGCGATAGGGCAAATGTGCATGTTAAATAATAATAAATTACAGTAATAGCCGGTTTCTTTTGATAACTTTTGCTAAATGCATTTTTTTTTTTTAAAATAAACGCTTAATGCAAAATAAAATGTGACAGTGATTGAAATGGATCAAAAAATTTTTGTTTGAAAAAATTAAAATGAAATGAAGTGAAAACTCAAATAAGATGAAGTAAATGTTGACAAAAGTGCAGGCAAAAAAAAAAAAAAAAAAAAAAAAAAAAAAAAAAAAAAAAAAAAAAAAA
>JARVGP010000667.1:0-33450 GCA_029876185.1 Mansonella ozzardi | reverse complement strand
TTAAAATTTCGAAAAATGATATCACACAAAATTTTGAGATTGGGATTTTTGAAAAGTTTGAAAATTAACTCGCGAAAATCAACTTGCTTCTAAATTTTTTCATTGTGTATATCATTCAACTTTACTTCCCCTGTTGAACCTGAAATATTGTTAATTTTGACGAAATCCTACCACAGATATTTCAGATATTTGTTTACTCTATCATATTCATCTAAACCATAATTTTGTTTACGGGCAATAATAGAATTGATTTCGTCGTTGATCAGCATACAATCAATATGTATTTATCTGAATTGTTATCATGATTTGCGACTGATTTCTAAAAACTTTAATTAACTCTCTCATTTCGCAGTTGCCAAAAAATTATTCGTCATGAATGATTCATCGAATGAGTATGTTTTGAAATTAAAAATAAAATTTACGAAAGAAAGCGCAAATATGCTACTTGATGACGCATTGTGCAAAAAGAATAAAGCAAATGACTAAATTATGTACGATAGAGAAAAATCGTTATCGCAAAGTAAATTTAATTGGTAAATTTTGTTATTTGAACAAAAAATGATAAATGTCCTTCAAAAGGACATTTGAAAGAATTTACTTCCAGTTCTTTACCTCTTTTTCTTTTTCTTGAAAAAACAATTCTTTAATTCTTCGTCAAAAAATTTTTCCACTAATTTGTCACACTTGGGTAAAAATTTCTCTCCTTTAAATGACCGGCAACTTTACTTCGTAACTCTATTTCAAGTTTTACAATTTCATTTTGCTTTTATTTCAATTTCTGCATTTGTATAAAGAAACGAAAAATGTTTTGCTATATTGATCGTAATAATCCTGAAAAATAAAAAGATCATTGGTATTGTTTATGTACTTATCTTTATTGTTTTAGTTCCCATTTCTCTATTTAATAATGATCTGCAAGGAAATGAAGATGAAGTTGATATCGCACAATTGTTTCATTTTAACTATGTAAGTTAACAATTTTTCCGAAATTTCATGCCAAAAAAAACCAATAGTTTTATTAGATTTGTATGAAATCTAAAAACTGGCATATTTATGCTATGCCAGATACTTTAAGTTTAGTTAATTTTGCCGAAAAAATATCTTGATAAATCAAAAATAATCATAAAATTTTCTAAAAAGGTGAAGTGAGTTGCCACTTTTAATCTGCGGATGTTAAATTTAATACAGCAAGAAAAATTATTTTTTTAAAATCTATGTAAACCACTTATTTTTTCTGCAGTTAAAATTATTATATTTCTTTGTATAAAAAAATCATTTTTAGTTTGGTATCTCTGATAAAATCTGCCAATCCTATTGCAATCAATTCATTCAATAACAATAGAGCGGGAGATAATGTTAGTTTAAAAATTTATTTCATAAACAATCACTTTGCCAAATTTTATTGATGCATCAAATTTGGGCGAACAAATTTGAGATAATTTTACATTTTCAAGTTTTTTTTTTTTGCATAATTAAAATTTCGCTTTTATCAAGGTTTTCTTTTTAAATTTAATCGAATAGTATAAGTGTAAAGAAACAACAACAAAAAAAAATAGCAATAAATTTCCAGTAAATTTTTCGAGCAAATGATTTATTTCTGTTTATTTTTTCTAGAAAAATTTTTCAAAATTACTCATTTCTTTTTTAGTCGTTGAACAATAATGCAAATGGAGGAGTTTATTCTCAAACTATAAAAACAAAAAGACCGAGAACAACAACCACACCACCTGAAATTCCTTGTATATATCCACCAGGACCACCTGGACCGCCTGGTAATTTACAAAGCGTACCATGTGGTTTACCTTATATCACAACCACAGATGTAAGTGATAGACGAAATGGTAGAAAAAGAAATCGTGGACGAGATCGTGATCGTGGAAGAAATGATGCTCGCAGATATGATAAATGCGATTTATTATTTGGATTTTTATCATTCTTAACCGGAACAGAATGTAATGGTCGAAGAAATGGAAATCCATCAGGCTAGATTTCTTCTATATTATAAGCCAACAGCTTGCATTTCCGATCTTTATGTTTTTATTCTTTTTACAATTCTTTTTCTCGTTTCGCAATGAAAATTTTTATCGATTTATACTATTTCGACTAAAATTTAGGAAATTAATATTTGATTGAAATAAGCATTGGTGATATATTAATATTTTGACATTTAATCAAAAACCACAAATATTTATATGTAAAACGATTAAATTTTTAGCAAATAGAAATGAAAATTTAAGTGATAAAACGATCTATGTGATAAAATGGTATTTTAGCCTATATTAACTGGAATTTCTTCTGGTAAAGCATTTGAAATACTGCTATTTTACTGTTTGTTCTATTCTGCTTGGAAATACATTTGATATCATTTAACAAATTATTAAAATGAGTGATAGAGTATTTCATGTTTTTCTTTTTTTCATTTTTCTGCTACTTGATTTATGTAGATGTATGCATCAGAAAAGCTTTTCTACAGTCATTTCAGAGGCGTAAAAGAAATTGACTTATGAAATCTGATATAGAAATATTTAAATGGTAAATCGCTTCAATGAAATAATCAAATTCTTTCTAATAACAAGACGACGAAAAATTTTGCTCTGATCGCATTATATGATACATTACATTGTAGTATAATTCAGAAACTAGCAAATTCAATTTAAAGCGCGGGTCAAGCGAAAAGGTGAGCTTAACGCCAAAGTTCGCCAAATTTTCATAAATTTCTTGCTGTACATAAATTTCCTGTGAAATGTAATTAAAATAAGTTGAAGAAATTAGCAAAAATCAAAAATATCGTAGAATAAAATAAACAACATAATATCCTTAGTGCGATATGCAGAAATAAGTAATTAAGTCTAATATATTCATCTTTTATTCGGGATGGGTTGAAAAATTACTATTACATAAAATTCAGAAACGAAATCGAAGTAGAGGATGATTTTCGCATCACAAGTATAATCATAATAACAATAAGAATGATTATTGATGGTGGTAAACATTGATGGCGATACAAACATACATGAGAACTTGTGAACTTTCAACAAACTCATTCAGATAATTCATTAATATCACAATGATATCAAAAAAGTGATGATCTTAATTGATCAACAAAAAAACGATAAATGTTCTTTAAAAGGATATTTGAAAATTTTTTTTCTAGGTCTTTTCTTCTCTTTCTTTTTCTTAAAAAAACGATTCTTTATTTCTTCATCAAAAATTTTTCCCATTAATTTGTTACACTTAGGTAAAAATTTCTCGCCTTTAAATAACGCGGCAACTTTACTTCGTAACTCTATTTCAAGTTTTATAATTTCATTTTGCTTTTATTTCACTTTCTTGATATGTACAAAGAAGCCAAAAGTGTTTGTCTATGATGATTTATGATACCGCAAAATGAAAGATTATTCTTATTGTTGCAGCACTCATCCTTATTGTTTTAGCTTTCATTTCTCTTTGTAATCCCTTTGGTCTTACAGATTTATTGTTCAGAATAAAAATAATATTAAATAATATGAATAATAATATAATATGAAATAAAAATAATAAAAAAAAATATTAAAAATAGTATGGTGAATGTATACGCATTCACCACATGTCAAACGTGTAAATATTTTATGAGATATAAGAAATTTGCTACTTCTTACAAAACATAAATTTCACAGCTGCGCACAGATTTTATTTTAGTTCGAAAAAATATCATTGTAAAATGATATCATCATTATGAAAAGCACATTTCACTAATTATACGAAGATTCGCAATGAGCTTGTTGAAGGTAACTTTATCGTGATACGATCCATTGCTTTTTTCAAAATCTTACTAATGTCTTATTTTTTTTTTAATTAGGTACATTTTGTGCTTATAAGCAATTTTTTCTTCTCGAATTGTCTAATAAAAAAAAAAAAAAAATACCCATTACAACCAGAATGAAACGAGGAAGCTTTAGCATTATTTTGGCATTGGCTTGTGTTTTGGGAACACTAGAAAAACGAATATTTTAGTAGTTCTGAAATAACGTACATAAAGAAATAACTTCTAAAAGAATAGAGGATCGAATTCCACGTCTTGGTGAAATAGCCTTTTAAATGAACCTAGGCTACCAAGGAGTATGTAAAAGTTGGTAAATTCAAAACTCAATGTCGGAAGAAATGGAAAAGTGAAAAAGAAGTGTGATAATGCGACATCCTGATGGAAAACTCTTCAATCGACTAATCAATTTACTTTATCCCCTAGAAGTAAATGACGAAGACAGTAAAGAAGTTCGAACAACGACGACAAAGAATGAAGTACAAGAGAAAGTAATTGCTTTTGAACTAGAGCAGCACAAAGAAAACGACAGCTTATCCAATCAAGTTGAATAACAAACTTACTACTAACAACCAAACTAAACAAATATCTTTAATTATACTTCTAAACCTAAAATTTCTCAGTCGGAAGTATCGGAAAAAGCAAAGTAATTGTAAAATGTTTGGCACAAACCAGATCATATTATGCTATGATTGTTTCTATGAGAGATGACTTATTGCAAAATATCATACAGTTATTTATTACTGTCGATCATATGATTTATGGATAGCTGTCGCAGTGTGGATTATCATTTTATTTTCGAAAGATCATGTATTTAATATCATTTTTTATAAACAGATACGGTAATGATAGTATAATATACAAATATTCTTTTAATTTGTAAATTCCTTGTATACATACAAATCACCCTATACAAAGCTTATAATCATAAGTCTAAGGTCTAAGCTTAAGCCTACAGTAATGCATACATTAAAATTCCATCATTTTATGGCTTATATTCTTTACGTCAAATCTGTTGTACCAAATTTGCGGGACATTCCAAAATTTTACTTCAAGCCAAAGCAACTGGAACTCTGGGTCGAAGCATTCAGTTGTTTCAAAAATGGGAATTAAACTGACGGGTGCACCTTCAATATTCTCACATCACAGCTGTACAAATATCATTCAAACATTAAATATCATTCAAATATTAGTTTGTATTCAAATAGCAAAACATTTGCTTATTATTAATAATAAATTTGTTATTAACAAAAAAAAAAAAATTATTAAGAATAAGCAAATATTTTGCACGCTTTATTATTAGTCGCTTGTTTATACAGAACATCGATTCATTACAAATAAAAATTACACTAAGAAATTGTTTTGAAAAGTTATTACTCATTGAAAAAACTATCATTAACAAACTTGTAGTTTGCTTTTTATAACTAGCCAAAAATTGACTATTCTACTCGTGTAAAACATTTCTTATTTGGAAATTTTCAGAGAATAAAAAAATTAACTTTCGCTTATTCAACTTCTGCAAAATTTTCAATTTTTTCACACAATTTTAACAAGTATTAAACCAATTAGTGAGCCAAACAATGTTGAAATTACTGCCATGAATCCAAATATGCTTCCTGTTAGTTCACGTAGCGCAGCAACCACTTTGCTAAAAATTTGAAAAAGTATTATCATAATGTGATATTATTCTGAATAGTAAAACATTTTACGTATCGTTAGATAAGGACAGTAGTGAAAGCATATATTCATCAAATGATCTGGAAATAAATGAAAAACGATAATTTATTCAGATCGCGATCAGATAAAAAATATGAATACAGAAAATATGGATTTTAATAATCATGCAACATCAATATCCTTGATTATGCAGTAGCTGACCTGAAACGTAGCCTTGCCCTGATTTAAATCTAATAGTGGTTCCATTCAGATTAATCTTCATCAATCAACAGTTTTTCCGATTTATTTGAAGCTCTTGAAGTGGTATTTCCGTTATTACAAAAAAATTTTTGGATTCTGTCGAAAAAAACGACCGTATAAGCGTAAATGAATCTGGGATAAGTAGACTTCAAGCGATCAGAATTCATGCTGCATCTGACTCTGGCGCAGATCACAAACACGCATATTTATGCAAACAAAAAAAAAAAAGATTTACCGTGTCGCATTAACAGTCGCTGCTGTAAATAAGAAACCATTTGAAATAGAGAACAATATCATTGTTGTAATAAAAATCTCATCATTTCGAAACAGTGTCATAGAATGATGACGTGGATTAATATTGCAGAAAAAAAAGACTGGAATAGCAAGTAGCCGAAGAAACGATAACATTATCAAAGTTCTGTCATTCTGAAATTCCCATTACAATAACTGGGGAAGAAGCAAGATCACAACCTCTTTTTATAAAATCATCTGGCTTTATTTCATGGAAAATACAGCTGCATTAGAATTTAGTTATACTCAGCAAAACAGACACGAATCACTAAATACGGATTACTAATCATTTAATCATTTCAGAACTATATTTTAAGTTCGATTGCAATTAAATAATGTCAATCTCATTTAATATAGCTAAGCACAATATACCCACTCGAGTCTAGACTTCGCTAAATCCATTAATTTATTAATTCTGATCCAGATTTATAGCTAATTTGTTAACATATCAAATCGACCCGGACACGCAGTTCCTAGTTTGTCAACGTCTCTTTTTAGGAGCTATCAGAAGTAGACAAATATACATCTTCGAAGAAAGAAAATATAAACCGCTATTTTTATTATTTCAATTTATCAATTAATTCGAATGTTAATAAATAACTTACCAGTTTAATAAAATTCACAAGCAAACGACCCAATGTATCACCACAACTGAATAATAAAAAGCATGCAAGAGACGAAAAATAACCTGCAAAAAATATTTTCAGAGGGGAAACCAATAATAATCATCAACAACAGTAAATTTATCATTTTCTCTACTTTTTACTGATACATCCTTAAAATCCATAAAAAATATGATTTGTTTCTCCCAGTTACTGTGTCTCGTCATCAGTTTTATGAAGACTGCGCCAGCTAATCCGTTTATTTTTATATTACTGCGGGTTCATTTCGCTTCAATAACTTAGCTACACACAGTGTAGCTAAATGAGCAAATCGCATTCAGTTTCAGCTGGATCAGCTTAATTTCATGTTCAATTAATCATATTTCACTTTATCATTAATATCAATGTTGCGTATGTATTGAGGTCAACTAAACATAAAAATAAATCCACATAATTATTTCTCTTTCTTCAATTCAATACTAAAGTTTCTAGTTCAAATTATTACAATTTAATTCGAAAAATAACTAATAGATATTGTGCGTAGTTGGAAAAAGATCAGTCTCGATTCTGATAGCTTTCTTCAGCATTAATTTTGAAGAAACTGATACGAAACTAATATACTTACTTTTCCAGACCAAATTTTTTGCAGTTGTCTGAACCAATGATGATATGGCTGGAAAAGCTACGACAGTACCGAAAGAAACGATAAAACCAGCCCACCACTCCGTCTCAATCTGATATGAATAACATTAATTCATCCATTAAATAGTTTCTGATGCATAAAGTAAAATGAAAGTAACTTATTAAATTCGACATATTTAAAATTTATCCTTGCATTCATATATTCCGAAGTATTTTCTCAACAAGAATGAATTAATATTGTCTTACGAAGTGGCATTGGGTGATCGAAAGGATAAGTATTTAAAATTTTCTTTTTCATTTGGTCAAAAAAAAATTAAGGAAGAAGATGCAGCAAACAATCCTATGGACTTACTGTTTTCAATACTTTTTCTGCGTCATTCCACAACGAATGAATTTCCACCGATCGGAAATGAAGCGGAGATTCATCTGCTTCGAAAGTGCTGTCAACACCATCTATCACATAAAATTTAGCATGAATTGAACAGTCAGGCTTATTTTTTGATGAATGACATTACTTTATCTGATATATCAGATTCTTGTTTTACATTCCAGTATGCATTACATATTCCAGTTTAAGTTCTTTTCTACCCATTCGTGGGTTAAGTAATAAAAATTTTGCCCTTATCTATATGGTAAGTAACAAAAAATTTTCAATAAAGAATCCGTAGTATTAAGTAAAATAAAGGAACTCTGCTTTAATATGAAGGAAGCATCTTGGAAATTAGGAGGAAAATACCAAGAAGCCGTTGATCCGATGACTGATCAGTCCAATTACTTTCGTCGATAAGTAATGATTCAATTCCCTCTGATCGAATCAATAATTCGTAGAGAAAAACACTCAAAACAGTCCAAACGAAGGCAATTGCAAAGAATAAACGACCATTCATAAGAGCATTAGCTGCTAAATTTTGGCAAACAATGCTCAACAGTGAACTTAAAATCCCAGCTACTGACTGACCAATCATTACCGCTTGCACCTATAACATAGAACATTGAAAAAGCGCAAAAAACTTAAACGTCCAACACTTAAAAATTCTTCTCGTCAACATGCTAGTGATCTTGTCCCAAAAGAACTTTTATCATGAAAAACCCATGATATCTGAAAATTTGAAGAGCATGACAATTATAATAATTATTTAAAAATTTGAATCTAACGAAGAAAAAAAGAAAAATCACATTTTCAGGTGGAAATTTCGCTGAAAATCCCAATAGACCGCAAGCAATCAAACCAATGGAACCAAAACTGGCTAATGAAACGAGCAACATCGAAATGCAGAAGAAAGCTAGCTGGACTATAAATAATAGTAACATGATTATATTACTTGGCAAATAAACTATTTGGGACGAACATTAAAATTAATTAAAATTGATGTTAAAATTGCACTCGCGGAAAAAATAATGGAGAGCATACATGAATCAGTATCGATATATGTCAACAAAACCGTTGGAATAAGTGCCAACAATACGACGGCATGACCGGCTCGAATTCGTAATGAATATCCCAATATGAAAAGAAAAAAAAAAAACATAAAATATATCAAGGGTTGTCTAACTGGAATTAATATTTCATCGGTGCGGTAAGGATCAGGTAATCGGCAAGATTTTATTTTCGGAATTTTCAAACATATTAAGTCGTCAATCACAAATTCGAATCAAAAAAACTGATCAACAGTTTACCTAACACATTGGTTTAAACAGCTTACATTGTTGATCTTCGTAGAGAGATCCTTGAGTAATTACGGTTAGATTGAAAGTTACAAATGATGGGGAAGTGTTATCTTTTAATATAACTGATTACTGCATTTCCTGTCACTAGAAATTCCAGCGATTTCAGTGATTACTAATACCATAACAAAGTTTGAGCAAATAAAATGTAAACGTTTCAATTTCCTTTAAAAGTAAAAGAGAATCCGAAAAAATTCCCTTCAAAAATAAAAAATCCTACCGCCCTGTTGTCAAAAAATTTATTCCCGAACCAAAAGCGCATGAAACACCACCTGTAACCGTAACCCAGCCTTCGTAAGAACGTTGTAATTCGGTGCCGTCATCTTTTTCATCAATCAGAGTTATATTATCAGTAACATTGCGCAACTTGTAATTATAATACTGAAAAAATTTTTTTCATAGAGAAAAAGAAAAAACAGCGATAAATCTTCGGTAAAATGACGTAAAAAAAGCTATCTGATTAATATTTATATTAATCCATCCAATAATTAACATTGATCGCAATCAAATAATGACATCATCTCGATTTTCCTGAAGATCTTCGGCATCTACTTTACACCAATAATCTTTCAATTCATATCGTTTGAACTGATAATATTGACATACCTCATGTGCATTTATGAATAAATTCCACGGTAATACACTTGTCGCAGAAATAAACATGAATGCAGCAAATATCAGCATTCGATATGTATTCATTATTTTTGCATTTCAATCATGCACTGCCAATTGCTGTGAATCCTCCAGTGGTAATTCTCAGGAGCTCTAGGAGAAAGTCGGAGTTATTCCGCTTATATTTGTACAGGGATAAATGTTACTTTAACACATAATTCTGAAAAACATTTAACTCCCACAAATTCTCAACAATCAGTCAGATTTAAAAAACTTTTAAAAGAAAAATTTACAGTAAATCAGACTTAAATAAAGATGTAATTAAAAATCGCGAAGAAAAAAATAAAAGGATTTAATAGCAAATCAGAATGGATTAATAGCAAATCATACTTAAATCAAAATTTGTTAAATATTGGATCAAAAATTAAAAGAAAATGTTTCAGTCCGAATCAACAGATTGTCTTAATCTGAAGAAGAAATAAATATATAAGAAAATTGCTTCGAATTTAAATATCAAATAATAAGTTCGGTCTAAATACAAATAGAACTATACAACTTTATAACTTTGATTGGAAAAATTTTAATCAAAAGTGCTTGGAGAAAATTTCAGTTTAAATTAGCATCGAAAACTTCATGATTCAACAAAAGCTGCCAAAACGATACAGATAAAAATTTGATAAAATATTTAATAATTTCTAAATTCTATTCTATAATTTTTGCGTAGCATTATCTGAGCAATAGCCTGCGGTCACTAATGGTCACTTTACAACTAGCTTAACTTTTTTTCTCAGCTGCAGAAATTAAAAAATAAAATAGAACAAAATAATATGCAGAGTAATTAACGTCACACTTCTCTGTTGCGAATCAGTGAAAACTTCGATTCCACTATGAAAATTTGATTCTCGCTAAATCAAGGAACGATAGAATTCATTATGTCACAAAAATGCAAATCTCTTTTTTTCATGTTAAAAATTTTTTTGAACGATGGAAAAAATTACCATTAAGTTCTCGTTAATTACCATTAACTTAGTTACCATTAAGTCATTACATCAAATTAACTTTTGTTATTCATATATATAATAATCTAATGATTATTTGTGTATGCACTAACTTCAACAGCATTGCCAAATAGATTCGATTGTTTTTTCCATGAAGAATCCCTGGTAATTAAATTCAATTATATCAAATTAATTTTTTCACTTATTAATGTTAAAATATAATATGAAAGATCCGTGTAATTAAGTTGAATAAAATTCACTTAATTACTTGAATAATTGATCCATCAGGTCTAACATTGCTTAACTTGACAGATTGGACGAGATTTCGTGCCATCTTTAAAGCATTTCTTAATTAATTAACATCAATTAATTAACTGCTTTAAGTCATCGCTTTTTGTCAAAGTAATTAAATAAGCGAAATAGAAATATAATTATTGGAAAAATACAATGTTGTTTATATTGTTCCGATATTTCTGTGTAAATATTTCTTGACGATATTGTCATTTTATTCAAATATGATTAATTTGCAGCATATATTTTAGTTAAGTACTTCAAAGTGTTGTTTTTGTCTTATTATAATATAGTTCTAATGAAAAAAAAAAAAATAGAAATTTTTTTGTCATGTCGAAATATATTTTAAAATAATATTGGGAGAAAATGTCAAATAAGACTTGTCACTGCAAAATTTACTATCAAAATGATGGATAAAATGTGTTCACTCTTGCAATAATAAGATATGATATTTTCTCAGATCTCTTCATTCCACACCATATAAAATTGTTATTTCATCTCTTTACAATGTTTTTATTTTTTATTTGAAAGCCAAATTCGAAATGCGAAGACTAATAACTGGAATTTAACAATAACTCTTTTTGTTGCTGTCAAATTCTGAGATGTCATAAGATGCCATAGGAAGTTTTACTTATCATTTTAGTACAGCATAATTTGTGTTTTTCTCCTGCAAAAATATCGTAATAAATTTCCACTTTTCATTAAAATTAAAAATTTAGCTTTTTGAGTTTTTTAAAGAAACACTTCGAACTAAAATTTATTTTAATAGATAAAACTTAAATAATAGATAAAACCGAGTTTTTTACATTTTTCGCAATTTTATTTAAGAAAACCAAACTAGCGATAAATTGTAGCAAAAAAGTAAAATGTACAAAAATTTTATTTTCACATGGTTTTTCATAAAAATTTTATTTTCACATGGTTTTTCATTCGTTCATTTTAATTATGAAGATTTGCAGCTTGCAATTAATTTTAATTGTTTAAATTTAAATGTTCAATTTCCAATGCATGAAATGTACAATGAAAGAAGGTAAAGTAAGAATGTCATTTTAAGAATTATTAAGTGATATTAAAAGATTGAAAGTTCAAAAAATTAAAGATTCAGAAAATAAAAAATATTTTTGATGAAACCAATTAATCATTTGTAAATAATACTTTTCTAAACCAAATGACAATAATAAAAAAGAACCAAAAAACCTCGAATTAGGATTTAGAAATTAGCTTTTGTACTTCCTTACATATATTTCAATAAATTTTCATAGTGTAACAAAAATTTGAAATATATGATTTTGTGAGTTTAAAATTTTTAAACTTGATATTTCATGAATTATAAAATGTGAAAGAAGCGGGAATAGTGTGCGATATGAACTTTTAAGATGGGTTACGTTCGTTTTTGATGGTGCAATCAACGGTAGTAATACGATGCGTTGTCGGAGAATATTATTTGCCGAGTAGTTCTCAACCTGTTACATAAGCATCCGAATGGGTCAACCGTAAGCTTTTTGATGACGGTCGGTAACATTCATATCTTTCTTTTTCTTTCTTTCGTATCCGTTGATTCGAATTCAATGATGAATTATTATCCTACTCTAAGCATCTATACGATAACTCAAATGCATTCTTTATCATTTTTCATTGGCTTTCTTCTCTTCATAGTTCATAAATAGTACCATTTTGATATTTGATTTTTTCCACTTATATTGAGAAATTTTATCTTTTCGAGTTATATTAGGAATTTCATTTAAATTATTTTGCATGAACTTTTTTTTTGAAGTTTTGTGAGCGATTTGAAATAATTGTCAGTACAATCGAAATACAAAGTGCAAGAAAATTATCTTTGTTATCATTATTTTGCTATTTGTTTCTGGAATTTGTAAAAAAAATCAAACTTTTCGATAAATCGAATTAAATCATACCCATCTTTCTAAAGTCAAGACTTTTATTTTAAAGTTAAGATTTTAAAGTTAAAATTTTTAATATAAATTTCTGAAATCTTAATTTTTGCAATTTTCGTTGTTAAAATTTTATATCTTTTTTTATACCTTTTTAGGGGGCTTATATATTACT
Source organism: Mansonella ozzardi (assembly GCA_029876185.1). NCBI lineage: Eukaryota > Metazoa > Nematoda > Chromadorea > Rhabditida > Onchocercidae > Mansonella > Mansonella ozzardi. The sequence goes on along the minus strand of JARVGP010000667.1, from coordinate 20,506 downwards.
ATTTTGCTATATGTTTCTCGAACTACAAAAAAGTGCAATCTGATAAATCGATTTGAATCATACTAATCATCCTAAGCTAGCAATGTCGCTTCTTTCTTCTCGTTTTATTTTTCGAATCTTTGCGGCAAACATCTTCTTTTGCTGCGTTTTTCAAGTCAAGTTTTGTTGTTTTTTCCAACATCCAATTGATTGTCTTTTGCTGATATTGTTTTATCTTATAACATCTTTTTTAAATCATTTTTTCAACTTAAATTTCAGAATATGCAACTTTATGGCAAAATAATGAATTCACCAACAGACTTACATTCATCATGCGATATCTCAAATTTCAGGCAAGTAAAATATTGCGCTTGGATTTTTCTCAAATTATTTTTCCAAGTAGAAAAAAGCTTCACTATCAATCATGATAATCAAATCTTGCTTCATTTCAAAAAAAAAATACTAAATTTAAAAAGGTTTAATGCTTTTATGTAATTCTCAATTTTGATCATTTTCAAAACTAATCGTTAGAGAAATATTTCAAAATATTAGAAAATTTTAAACGTTAAGTATTACTTCATATTTATTACTGTTATTGCTTCCTTTATCTACTTCCATACACAATCAGATCAAGCAAGCAATTAATGTAAATTGAAAATCTCAAAACATTTTCTAATTTAAAATTTTCGATCAATTCAAGATTCATTACAGCGAATTATTAACCGAATTTTCAGTTCCTAATTTCAAAAGTGCAAATGAAATGGTGTTAATAAATAGTTGTAATTTAAATCTTTGGTTATTTTTATGCCACATGTCTAATTTTTGAAAGTTTTAAGTCAAGTTAAACGTTAAGAAACAAATTTCTTTGCAAAATTTATAATTCAAAATAATCAAAGTATATCCTGACCACAGTTGAATTATTTATGAATCGTTATTATTTCAGTATCCCAGCAAGTGGAGAAGAGAAAATTAACAAAATCGATTTTATGGCGGTAAGTTTATCAGAATCCAAAAATTCAGTGTCTTTGATAATTAATAACAAGTTGAGAATTTTTTAATTTGGATTTTTTCTAATTTAAAATTTTGCAGTCGATTTCAGTTACCAACAGCAAAAGCAGTTTTTCAATTTCTAACTTTGAAAAGTAGCTTGCCATTTAGAAAGTGAATAAAAAAGCATGAATAGGAATTTTCGCACTATTACAATTAGGTATTTAGGTCTGTCGTAAAATATCTTTTAAAAATAATAGAAATTCAAATAAGGGAATTTTTTGATGCTCATGTATTTCTTGAATATTAACAGATCAATAGGTCGGTTCAACTTTTAATAATCCAATTAAAGTATGTGAGAGTTAAATGGCATTTGACTTCTGCAAAATTTCTTCAAAACTCAACATCTGTTCTAACTATAAACTTTATCTGTTAACTAAAGTGATGAGTAGTTGCTGTCAGAATTATTGAAAAAAGTTTTTATGAGCTATTGGAAGAAAATAGATAAGTTATGTTAGATGCGAGATATATACTCCATTAATGGCTTTTGAAATATATCAGAGCTTGTATAAATTAATAAAGATTTGAATAATACAGTTTATCAGCTTCTCATTGGTTTGTTGCAGTTTGAACCGAATGAATTACGACGAATTCGCAATAATGATGCTGCGCGAAGAGCACGTCAAGCACGTCGTGTTAAAGAAGCGAGGAATCGGATACGTATGGCTACGCTTGAACGAGAAAATAGTGCATTACGGGCGCAAATTGATCTATTGAAAAGACAGTTGGAACATCTAATGATTTTAGCGACAAATGTCACTTGGAAAAATTATTGCAAAATTAATTTTAGATAAAAAATTTTCATAACATTGTCCTGTACACTTTGAAATCAAATTATCAAGGAGAATAAATTCGAAAGGATTTATGAACTAAAACAAGAGATGGATGTTTAAAGCGCTGCAAATAGATCAAAGTTTCAGTCCTATTTTAATAGATCTATTTTAATAGATCAAGGTTTATTGTCTTGCATATCATTCATGTGAGAATACCAAAATTGCATGTTGCAGTATGGAAATGATAAATCTTTATTCTCTTGGATTGCTTATTTACTTAATCTTTTCACACACTTCAAAAAAATCTCTCTCGCAGTCTCCGTTTGTTAAAACGATTAATTTATTATTTTATCTTACCAAAATAATTGAATAAAATTATGTTTTGAGATTATTTTAACTTAAAAAGTGTATATGACATGTAGAAAAATGCAATAGCATGAAGAATAACTTTAGAATTTCTTATAACTTTAAAAAACCAAAATTTCATTAATATGATTTGTTAAAGCTAACAAAAAAAAATAAGCAATCCTTATTACTTCTAGCAAATCATATTTAGGGAATTCATATTTAGTTTAATAAATATTAACTATTAAATAATTAGTTAATTTTATATAATTTACATAACTGAAACGTCAAATATTATGAGTTATTTTATTCGAATTGTTTCTTCGAGTGATTTTTATTATTGCATTATAAAAGAGCATAATCGTATGATTGACATCTTATATGTGAAAATTTTAAACTTTTAGAAATATTTTGAAAATTTAATATGTTTGGAATTATTTTCGCATCCTTGGTAATTGATGTAAAACAAAATAGCTCAAATTTTATATAAATTTCAATACGCTCATATTTTTTTCATTATTTATAAAGTTCATTAAAATATTCAAATTAATTTTTTGTTTACTAAATTACAAGCAGCAATGTGATAATATTTTACAGTTTGTCGAATTTATCAGTAGTTTAACCAAATTGAGAATTATCATCTGGGATAATTAAGGAATAAATATTATTTTGGAGGAAAAGAACTCATATTTAGGATCCATTTCTATGACAAGAATCTAAACTGCAATTTATATTTCACTACTTGCATTTAATTATGCAAGATCAATAAAAACTAGTTGGTCTTCGCCTTTATCTGCAGAAAAGAAAAATGATTTTACTCAGGCATATGACATCGAATATTAAATTTGTTAGTTCATATAAAATGAATAATTGGCATGGCTCTCTTCCAAATAAAAAAAAATTGAATTAAAAATTTCGAATACATGTGATGAATCAGTTTATCAGTGATTTGATGTCTCATAATGGGAGAAGAATGCAAATGAACAGTAGTAGCTTGAATTGGTGGTCATCGAATGTCATGGTATTTGATCGCTGGTCATTGTTGCACAACAACATACCAATTGTGGACATGTATTGCATACACATAAATAGATATATACACAGAAAGTAAAGAGAGAAATATACAACAGATTTAAAAGCTATTGCATAATTTTGTCGTGATGAATTGTAAATAGCTTTGAATAAAAAATGTTTCATGGGTCACCGATATTCAAAATGATTAAAGGAATCAAAATGAACAAAATCAATAATTGCCGTATGGCATTCAGAAGCTTAAATGAATCGTTTATAGAAAACAAAAAGAATATTAATTAATTTTTGATTTAAAAGAAAAAATTTGTGAATGATTAAAATAATCGAAACATATGAAAAATGCAACAAAAATAATTTAGGAACATTAATATTTCAACAAATTTAAATCTTTCACAAAACTAAAATTAAAATCGCAATTGAAAAAAAAGTTCAGTTATAAATAGAATCCAATATCCTGCGATTCGTATAAAGAATATAAGGTTTATTCCTGATAAATATAAAATGGTTTCTATGATGCAGTTCAGTGAAATTACTGGAATCGAACGAGTTTTTTTTATTCATATCGAAAATATTTTAGGATTTGTTTTTAAAATGATTTAAATTTCAAGCAGATTTAACTATTAATTCAATAATATCTTGAAGAACTATTAAGGAATGCTTTTGAATTTTTGCTTTTAAATTTTAGTTCGTCAAAAATATTTGTTACTCCAAAAAATTGAAACAATTGATTGATTGAAAATTATTAAAAAATCTAAAAATGGATATTCTTTTCATCTAATTTGCTTTCGTCTTTTGTATAGTAGTAATAATAATAATATTAGTGATAGTAGAGTATCAGTAGATACATTGGAGAGATAATAGAAAGATTAGATAGACAGACTGATGATAGATAGATACATGTCATAAAATAACTATGTATTTCAGTCTGAAACTATTACATTATTTTAAAATTTCGGAAGGAAATTTTGCTTTGAAATATTGAGAAAAGCGCATAGTTAAAATGAATTTAGCCGGAAATGCAAAGAATAATTATTGAGAATTATCAAAAAAAAAAAAAAAAAGTGAATAAAATTGGATACTAAAATTTTATCGTCAAATAAAAACCAATCATTTCATATCACTAAATTCATGAAATTTCAAAATCTTTACAGATTATTTCAAAATAAAAAAACCACTGTGAAACAATATTTACATCCTTTGTACCATACCGCCAAATGCACTTTTTACCAAACATACTTTACTCCATTCAATCGATCATTTTGAAAATTTCTTCTAATTAAATTAGCGTAACTAATTAAGATTACGTTTTTTCTCTATTGCTATAATTTTAGAGGAACGAAAAAAAAATACTTTTGAAATTTCGATGGAAAAAATTAGATTTTTGAGATAAATCAAATTGGGAAATAAATTTTTGCAAAAGTTTAACTTAATTAATTTTTGTAAAAATTTTAAAAACACTAATAAATTATTTGCTGTTATTCTTTAACCTAACTATTCAGGCCAAAAAAAAGGCCAAACAACAAAAAAAACGAATGCTTGAAAATGCCATGCTTAAAGTTAAAGCAATTTAAATGATGAATGATGTCGAAATTTTTTGTCGATTGTTTTAAAATTATTCCATCAATCGTTCTTTACTTCTTGCATGCTTTTAACTTTTATACTAGTTTCTACTTTCTACTTTGCAATATATTACGATTTGTTTGTATATTTGATTTTTTTTCGAAACTATTTTGTTTTGATGTGTACAAAATTCATTTGAATATGAGTGATTTTTTCAAAATTTATATTAATCGACAAAATTATCACATACATTTATCACAAATGAACTTTACAAAAAGCGAAAATAGCGCAGTTAATTCATTTTTTTGCTTATTTATAAATAAAGTTTCTTCATAAAATTAAATTCATAAAGTTTCTAAAATAAATTGGCAATATTTGACACAAAAAATTTTCCACATTCAATCAAAAAAGAAGTACATATTTTGACAAAACAGTATGCAATAATTTAAATATTAATTAGTCACTTCCACTAATCGTTTTTTTGCGAAAAAGAAAAATAATCGGATATAATGAAATTTTAAAAAAAAAAAATTAAATTCATGAGTTGAATTATTATTAATGTTGACGATAACTGTACATTTTGTATGGTTTTTTATCTTTTTTTGCCAAAAATGAATGATAGAATAAACTGAAAAGATGAGAACTGAACTAAAATTGTGCTCTTAAACTAGATCAAGCTGAGTACTTCAAGCTGAGTAACTTCAATTCGTTGTGTTTTTATTATTAAAATATTTAGGAGTTTTAATGCATTGTTTAAAAATTATTCTTTTTCAAAATATTATAAAATCTGTCGTAAGATTTCACGTAATTTTTAATTTCTTTGAAACAGAAATTTTCAAAACTATTTCCTTTCATACTTCGGAGTTTGCAAATTTTCTTGTAGAAACGAACGATTGCTAAAATTAATTAATTTCCATAATATTTTGATCTGAAAAAATCATACAATTTTTCATTTTTCCATCATCGCTGCTAGTATTTATAAATTTAATTCTAAATGATAAATTGATTTGACGATCACTGACCACTGTTACTCTATTAGTTTATTCAAATCCTTTTCATATTTTATTTTAGCTTATTTTAGGTCTATTTTAGCTTATTTTTGTTTTTTTTTTTATTAACTTATTTATAGATGCTTAACAATTTCATTTTGAAAATTTTTTTTCTCATCTTGAATGGTTTAAGAAGGAGCTTAGTAGCCAAACAAATTGTGGAAAAAAAACTGCAATATTCCTTCTTTCACTTTTTTCCCGAAAAGTTGCACATTTTTTTTTGAACAAAATTTATGTTGAAAAAATTTATTTGATGACGCAGAAATTTATTTGATAGCGTGGAAAATTCACATGAGATTACAAAGAGTGGAAATTCTTCATAATGTCATAATAAAAAAATAGGAAGTTTTAGGTGTCACAATAAACTTTTATCAATCATGTGGAATGGATTTTCTCCAGCATATTTCTTTATACCACAAAAAAATTTCGAACATTTAAAAATCGATCTATTTTTTCCATTCGTTTTTGATATGAAACTTACATAGTATTTTAATTCATTTAATCAAAAAAATTTCACTTTTTCTCTGTCATTGTCTTCATCACTTGCTTAATTTTTACATATATTTAATACTTGGATTTCATCTCATAGAGAATTATTTTCTTCCAATGTGAACTTATTAAAAAACAAAAAAGTGAAAAATGGCAAAAACTTGACTGAAACAATTTTTTGCGAGAATTTATTTCTAACGAAGATTTATTACTATGCATCAAAAATCTCGCGTTCTCTCGTTCGGGATTAGATGTCATATAAGAATTAAATGTATTCTAAGCCAATTTTTCGTTGTTTATTTGCTTAATTTTTTTTCCTGCCGAAAATTAACAGTAAGTTGTTTAATTTTTATAATGCTTCAAAAATTTTTTGAATTGTATCGTTCGGATTAAAAAAAGAAAAAAAAAACAGTAATTATTCAATTGTCAAATATTAAAAAAATACATTCTCATTAAAATCTGTTCCCGTAAATTTTCAATAAAAATTAAAGAGAAAAAACCGAGCTGTTAATTTTCTTCTTTTAATAGTAATAATGCTATTTTGATTGTTTCATTTTCAAATTTCAGTTTTTTCTACACTTTTTTACTTTCACATTTGTTTCACTTGTAATTGTAAAATTTCGTATTTTGAAATTTGAAGCTCGTCAAATTTTGATTTCGTTTTTTTTTTTTTGTGAAAATGCTACATTTGTTCCTAGTTTTTCCTTTGTTTTTCATTGTTAGGCTTTTCTGAAAGTTTTGTTTGCTATTTTGAACATTTATCAACATTTAAATGAAATTATTAATGAAATTTGAAAAGTAATGGAAAATTTTTTTAGTACCTTCAATAAAAACATGACAAGAATTTATTGCTCATTTCAATAATTAATTATTGCTCCCTTTTCCTTTCTCTCTCCTTTTCACTCCCTCTCTCTCTTTCCCTTTCTCTTTCTCTCGTTTCCTCTTTCTTTTGCTCCTTACTTTCGTTTTAGCTAATTGATAATTTATTGAAAAGTAACTAGCAAATTCTTGTTGCTACTCTAAATCGTAAACTTTAAATTTAAACATTAAACTTTTTTCTTCATTCATTTTTTTTATTTCATCGAATTTTACAAATCGTTATCGTTCATTTCGCATTTTATTAATTAATTATTTCAAAATAGGTCAAAAGTCCTAACGATAAATGTAATATTTTCATATTATATGAGGAAAAAGAAAACAAAGTAAAACTTCTATCTCAATTGAAATTGTCTATTTTAATTTAACTTTTCTGACCAATGTCTTAATCAGCATATGTTAGCATGACTCATATTCATTACTTATCAACTTTAAGTACCAAAAACTTTAATCCAATCACGTGAAACTTTAAGGCCCATACTAGTCAATTATTTTAATTTCATCCTAATTTTTTGCGTTTTTTTTTTATTTCTTTGAGATAATTTCCTTAATTAATTTCCATTGTGCATTGTAGACATTAAAGAGTAGTATGACATCTTTATCGATCTAAGCATATTTTACAATTTTCCATTACTTTAATCTCATTTTGTTCCTTTTCCATTCTACTATTGCTAATTTCATTCATTCTCTTTCTCTTTCTCTCTCTCTCTCTCTCTCTGTTTAAATTTAAAATAGGAGTAATAATTTTAGCAAATTGCTTTCGTTTTTCTGCTTGCAACTTATGCTTACAACATAAGTTATTTATTAGCATTACCTTATGTGGTAATTTTTAATTATTTAATGAGGAGTACTAATATAGTAGCAACAGGTGTGTTGATAGTAGTGTAAGTAGCTATTAGCTATTGGCTATTTAAAGGAAAATGATCATTATAGCACTATCACTATAAATCCTATTTTCCCGCCATTGTTCATGTAAAAAATTCGAAATAATTTCACTTTATTGCGCTACCAAATCATCTATTATTCGTTTTCCTAATCCTTACTAATATTTTCCTAATTCCACTTCCTATATATTAAATGAAAACTTTAACCGAATTTTCCTCATTGTAAACTTCATTTCACATCTACCATTTCACTGTTAATATGGAAATTAATTAATTAATTAAAAATATTGATAATATGGACAAGAAAAATGTAAACTCGATAATAGATATTTATTCATATTTGAAAGGATTTATTATTTGCATTATTATAATTTCTACTTTTAGAATAGTGCATAGTAGTTGAAATAATTTTTGCTAAGCTGATTTAAATGTCATTCATTGCCATTCACTTATTGATTTGTTATTATTCATTTGTTCTGTAATCCAAATTTTTGTTTGCTTTTATTTACTTTTTTCATTATCTTTTCAGTTCATTTATTTTCACTTTCTTTATTTGTATTATTTACAATACATTTCATCTTACTAAGGCTCATTTATGTCCGTAATTTATTTTTCCTTTCACTTATCTCTCTTGATCCGTCTATCTGATCATGATTTATTTAGTCAATAAATAACTCAGGATCAACTGATAAGAATGAAATGGAAAGATTATCATTGATGATAAAAATGATAAAAAAGCAAGTATTGGGCGTGTATATATGCTGAATCATTTCATTTGTGTTTATGCATCAATGCAAACGAACGCAACTAAAAATCAAATTTCTCGTTTCGCATTATTCTTTCCGGTATTATATTTACGGATTTGCAAATGATGGACGAAACAGTGAAACGAAAAGAACTCGGTGATTTCATTCAGCTCGGTAAATATACCGGTTTTCTATGTGTACTGTATGAATTATTGGTTATTTCACAAGTTAGCAATATTATTTATATGATTTATGGAGGTTTGTTTTTATTTATTTATTTTTATTTTTAAAATTTGTTTTTTAAAAATTTTTTTCTTTGCTTCATTTTGTTAAATGAAATTTGAAGATATTCGTTTTTGAAAAATATTTCAAAATGAATGATTTATATTTTCTATTTATTTTTCCATTCAAAAATCAATAGGTGATTTTTAGTTACTTTCTATACGATTTTTAGTTATTTTTCATTTATCTACATTAGAGAAAATTAGAGACAAGAAATAAACATTAGAGACCAACAGAAACAAAAAATAAGAAATGCAAAACTAATACGCGTATTTTTCATTCCGGCCAAAATCGATCAATGACTTATCTGTTAACATTCCTTAATAAAAACAAACTTATTTGTTTTTCTGAAACATTTATCTTTTATCGCAACAAAATTTCAAATCTTAATTACTAATTAATTACAAGTACAAAGCAATTAATTTATTTTAATTATTCATTTTCTTAATTATCTGTAAAATTAATTATTTTCATTGTTTCTTTTCCTCAGCAATGTTTTAGCTGATTTTTCATATAATTGTTTGCTACCACAAAAATGAATTCCCAGTTTATAATCCAAATATCTTTTCTCGAAGTTTGACGAAAAATGATTCTTCTCCGGAGAAGTTCATTATCTTTTTTTTTCTCACTCGTTTAGATATAAAGTGGTTAAATATCCTGTTAGATAAAATGTGTTTTGGTAAATTAACGGAAGCCAAAAAAAAAAACAAGGAAAAATAGTTTCATATGATTATTTTTAATATTATTATTGGTGGATTAGTTAATTAAATTTAATTAACTTGGCTGAGAGTGATAGTCAATATATTTGTTTAACTGACAGATAAGTGTTGCGAATGTCTTTACTATCAATTATTTCTAAATTTTACCTTTGTTTTAGTTGCATTTATAAATGCACCATATATTTGATAAATGTGAAGTAAATTTAATTTGTTATTTTGAAAATAGTATAACAAAGTATATTTTCGAAAAAATTGAACAAATTATGCATGAGTTTAAATATGTCCCTCTATTCTTATCTGTTTTGCTGCAATGCAGAATATTCTTTTTTTTCGGATAATATTTTCAAAATTTTTCAAAAAAAAGTATTGTGAATGGCTTTATCGCATTTGGATTTTGAGTGACAGGGTAAGAGCATCAGATCCTACATACTGGATGTAACTGGTGTAACAATTGCATTAGGCCGGATTTATTCATCCAAATAGAATAGCCTAGGACAGATGAAAAATGTAGATAGAATTATTAATCCAAATAAAATAAGGAAAATGTAGGACAGGTGAAAGATATGGATAGAATAAACAATATTGAATTAAATTAATTTTCAATTAATTTTCATTGAATTAACTTACACTTTGAATTAATTTTGACTCCTCTTTCTTAATCATCATATACAATTGTTGTTTGTTTATTTAGGATATATCAGTTTTTTTTCTTTCCCCACTCTTCTCTTCATTAACCTTAAATCTTCAATTGCTTTATTTTTTATCAGATAATTGATCTATCATCGACAGTCGATATTTTTTTTCCTTTAGATATTTTAAAAAATTTTTTTCCGATATTTTAAACTCTTAAAGCCAAAGAATAATGAAGAAAGAAGTAACAAAATAAAAAGCAAATAGAAATTAAAAGCCAAAAGAAGAAGATAACTAACAATTTAATTGAAAGTAAAAGTAAGAGAGAATCTTATATGACGATTTCCTTCTCTTTTTTTGATCAGATCACATTTCGCTTAATGTCTTTTTTCTTTCAATTTTTAAATTTGCAAAATTGCTGATTGTTTATTTCATAAGATAAAGATACTATTTTATGAATCTGTACTGCGTTTGTGAAAAACAATGAATATACTTTAAATAGAATGTAATTTTATTAGATTTGTTGGTTATTTTTTAACTTAATTTAATAATCTGAAAAAACATTCAAATATATGCCTATAGTTAAATTAGCTTATTAATTTAACTTTTATTGTTTGTAATAATGTTCTTTTTTTTCGGATAATTAGTAAATTTCACAAAAAAGGATCCACAAAATAAACATAATAGTGCATGCAAAATGCATCTTTATTGATAAAGTGATAAAAATGATTTGATCATTCAAATATTTGAATGCTTAAATAATAATTATGCTTTTGATGTTTCAATCCAAACAGGAATGAAATCAGATTTTTATAAATGCAATAAAAATCAGTGAATTGAGATTTTTATAAACTTAAGCATTTAAAGGAAAAATGTAAAATTTTTTGGTCCTAAAAAAAGAAAAAAGTAAATGTTAAAGTTGTATGAATTTGTTGTAATACAATAAGAGCGATTTTATCATTACTTTTATTGGAATAGACAATATATTCTTTGCTTCATAGGTGATAAATGTTATCATCAATTTCTAGACTACTGTATGATAAATAATAAATGTGAAGAGCGGACAATTTCCATCATGGCTTTTTTTGCTTGACCAATTCTTAATCCATTAATTCAAGATTTACTTCTAGAATAAAAAAAGAATGTAAATCTTACTTTTGAATTGGTAATAGAACAAGTTACTGTTTTAAAGCTTAACTTTTTATTAGGTGCTGTGGCTCATGTATATGGATGCGGTAGTCATACGTTTATGGGTGAAACGCCAAAACAGCAGTGTGAGGAATATTATCGTTACGTGAATTCAACGGGTGGTTGCGCAGAACCATTGTTAGACGCAGATTTTGAATCAGTTAATTATGAGGTTAGTAATAATACTAATAAAATGACAATAGTAATTAAGCGTTTCTAGTTTTTCAGAACAAAAATTCATTAATGAAAAGAAAAAAGCTAGTAAAGTAAATGTTAAGCTTTGAGGAGAATTAGTATTCTAAAATATGATTCCTAAGCGATGACTAAGGATTATAAATAATCCGCTCGGGAATTCAGCAATAAAGCAGTGAGTGGAAAACAGAAAAAAAATTATGGGAAAAGTTGTTAATTTTTGAAATTATAAAATCATGGAAAAAGTCATTAATTTTTGAAATCAATAAGTTTGTCATTGGTAAAGGTAACCTGTATTTTGACTGAATTTAACTTATGTGTTAAAAGTTCGGACTAAAGTTTATTTTTTAGAAAATGAAGTTATTATTTGTAAATCTTTTGGCTTCAGATGCAAATAAAAAAAAATTAAAGTATATCCCCGACTGTCAAGAGAAGTTGGGAATCATTTTGTCTAAAAAAAGCTAAATAGTAAACTCAGTTATCTGAATAATTAATTTCATTAATTTAGTCTTTCTTCCACAAGAAATTAAACTCAACACGAAAATTAATTTGTCTAAATATTTCAGTTTCATTATTTCTGTGATTCGGCAACTGAAGTTAAAATGAGTATATCGTTGCAAATGATTGGTATTATGTTTGGTGCGATGATATTTGGACAGCTATCGGATATGTTTGGTCGGAGAGCGGTTGGTTATTCTTTATTATTAAATACATTTCTAAGTAAAATTGTTGAATTCGTTATTAAAAAATCATTAATTTTTGAAATCATTGAATTTTATCATTAGTGCCAGTAATCTGTATTTGAGCTTTTAACAACACACGATTAACAAGTTCGAGAAATCAATTGTTAGAGGAACATTTCTTGTTCTGGTATAGTTATAGATGACAAACTACCTGAATACTGAGATTGTCATAGGAATTTGAATATGAATTTCAATTCACTTAATTAAAACAATTACTTTAAATTGTTTCACTGAGTGGTTAGTTGCAACGAAAAGAGTAGTATTTTGAGATGAAAAAAGAATTATCATCAATGGAAATGATTATCTTTACCTCCAAAAGTGATTTTAACAGATTGATATGGTTAGTGTCAATTTACAATCTGCTGCTATCTTTCATATGAAAAATGATTAAAACAAATTAATTGCTGTAATTAAGATTTTTAGGTCCTTTAATTAATACAAACTGATTACCTGGATAGCAATTTTCCGATCTTTAAATTAGAATGAACTAATTAGTTATTTTCTAATTTCCAAATCCTTCAATTGGAACAAAACTAACACAAGGATCTTACTTTCCAGATCCTTTTGTTTGGAACGATTGGTTTGATTATTAGCGGTTTCGCATCAACATTCATGAATAATTTGGTTACTTTCACAGTTGTGCGATTTTTCGTGATGTTTTTTACAGGTGGAAAACATAGGTTAGTTAAATCAATTATCATGATATCTTAGTGAATCCATGAAATCCAACTGAAGTACGAGTTTTTTTGTTGGTCAAAATAGCATCCATATCGATCTTGGTCGATGATAGTTAGTTCATTTAGGTTAAATAAATGTATTAAGTCATCTTAATTATACTTTTATAGCATTTTTACGGTTAAGATAATCGAAGCGAAATTTTGAAGAGGAATTTGTTCAATAAATTGAAGAAATGGGACATTTTTAATTAAAAATTAAATATTAGTGAAAAGACACAGATTTATCAGTAAACTTTAAACTTCATCTATAAATGAAAATAAAAAGTGTAATTCTAAATTTAAATTAGAGAAAAAAAAAAAAATTGTTTCTTTACAGCGTTTCCTATGTATTCATGATGGAGAATTTGCCAGCCAAACATCGTATGTGGATTGTTACTGTTATTACCTATTCTCCAAATTACATTCTCTTTACTGGTTTGGCTTATCTAAGTGGTGAATGGCGTTTGTTGTCACGAATTGTCACTCTTGTAACAATTCTTCCAGTTTTCCTATTAATGTAAGTGTTAAGTGTTAAGAAAAAAAAAGTTGTCATTTTAATTCTTAGCTATTAATCTTTTGTTGTTTATAAACGAAAAAGATTTTTGTAATTTTTCAAACATAATCACATTTCTTCGGCACTATCATTTATTCGTTTTATTACTAATTCTTACCAATTATTGTATTTATAATAGTACTATGAATAATTTCTTTAATTGATTACTTCTTTAGATTTGCTTACGAAAGTCCAAGATGGTTGATCGAAAAGGGAAAAATTGATGATGCTCGTCAGGCACTTGTTGGTATGAATAGATTGGATAAGAAGAATACGCCAGAACGTCTTCAAGAGTTGGATTACTTGTTGGATAAAGAGCGTGAACGTTTAAGACGGGTATGAAGTATTCTTATTATTTTCTTCATAGAATTTTTCTTTTATTTCAAATCTTAAATGATTTTTTTTTTGGTAAGCAAATTTTAAAAAGAATACTTTTTCTGGAAAGAAATTCAATGAGATTATTCAATTTTAGGCAACTGGAAAGCTAAAAACGAATTATACATATTGCCATCTATTCTCAAACAAATGTTTTGCTTCATACAGTATCCTTTTCGCGTACAGTTTGTACGTTTCAGTCATTTTTTTCTTTATAAACTTCAAAGGCAAAAATTTCATGAAAAGAAGTCTTGTTTTACAGAAAGCATTGATCACTGATAATCTCCATCTGAAATCTTTATAATCCTGAAGTACTACTAATCTAATTAAAATAATAAATTAAACGATGCTTGATATCGTGAATTTTCTATATTTGTAATTGATTAATGTGAGTTGATTCATTTTGTTATATTGTTTATCCAATATAGTAGCGGATTTTGGAAATGTTCCTTATAAAGCAATAATCTGATCAGTTTCAGGGAATGTCTAAAATCTGTACTTTCCATTTAACTAATTTGATTTTTAGGATGATTACAAGTATCATTTCATACGGACTGATCTTTAATATGGAAAAACTCTCCGGTTCCATCTATCTGAACACTGTCATTGTTGGCTTATTCCGCTATGCAATCAATTTGATCTGCGCATTTATCGAAATTAAATTCATCTGGGCTGGTCGACGTCTTTTGCATGGATTCTCGATGTTTTTTATTGCTTTCGGTCTTGGCTTAGTATTTTTCATCACTGTATTAGGTATGCTATGTCGTTTTCTGATTTATAATTGTAATCATGTTTTGCACTAAAATAAAATATTAAAATTTAAAGTTAGAAATTTAATGCTAAACTTAAATGCTAAAATTCATTTAATCTTTGAACAATAACTTTTCGATTGTTAGAAATAATTTTCGAACAATTAATAATTATTTTGCAAATTTTTTGTAAATACAAATTCCGAATGTTATGTACAAAAAAGAAATTTCAGACTTCAGTTTACAAACGGTTATTCGTATTACGGCTTTATCAGCAGCAGCAGCATGTAGTGAAATTTATATCCTAAATGCGGTTACACCATCAGAACTCTTTCCAACAGCCTTACGTAATAAGGAAATTGGCTTTATCCAAACATTTAATCGTATTGGTACCATCATTGCACCGCAGATCTTTGTCATTGCAAGTTTCATTTTTTTTTTTGTTTTTAAGCGATTTTGAAATTTGCAATAAAAAATTGAAATACCATTTATCTTTTTTTTCTTGAAAAGATAGCTTTTTTAAAGCGATAATAATGATAGAAAAATGATAATTTTTTTATTGTTGCAAATAATTTTCATTTTATCAATTAAAAGCAAGTTTTTTTTTTTTTTTTGTAAAGACAAATTTGGACGAATATTATGGACAAAAATTTCTGATTTATCTTCTAAGAGAAAGTGTTTTAAATGATAAATTAGGTAATATGCCTCGTATATACTGTTACACCTGTTATACCTGTTATTTAATTTACGCCATTCATGAAACAAATATAACTTGCAATTTCAGGGTGAATTCTGGACTCCATTTCCATATCTTGCGATGTGCCTTTTTGCTTTGATCGAAGTAACTGCATTTCTGTGGATTGTTCCTGAAACCAAAGGAAAACCAATGCCTGATCGAATGCCTGGAGATGAGGATCCTGCTGAGATGAGAATTGATGGAGTTACTAAACTTTTAATTAAGATTAATAAGAGGAACGATGAATGTATTTCATTGAATGAGATTAAATAGTGAAAATACTCTATAGTTGCTTTTATCTTGCTATAATTTTTTTTTCAAAAAACAAAAAAAAAATATTTATCTTCTATTTAAAGTTCTTAAGTATAAAAAAGATTTTTTTTCTTTAAATTTTTTTTCCTGATGACAGTTTTTTCTTAAGAAAAATTTTTAACATCAAAAGCAAAAGTATTTACTTTTTTATATGAATACTCACATGGCATTTTTATTAAATTCTTTCGCTGATATAATTATTGCTAGTATAATTGGTTGTCATAATTAATTTAGAATGATTTAGTGTTTCAATCCGTGAATCATTTGCCATGAATTAGCATTTGATGCTAACAATGATCCCGATGCCATACCACTGTTGTGATATTTGCCTCATCAACTTATCACTCTTTTGCAATTAATTTATCAGTCTGACCAAAAATTTTGTCTAAGATACTTTTTTAAATGTTCTCTAATGTATTCAAAATTATTATCAGCTGTTATGATCACACACTCATCTTTCACAGAGAAATTTCAAAAATTAAATCTTTGCATTCTGATTTTTTTTTTTTGTAGTTTTAAAATGTTTTTACCTATTTCTGATTTTTCGTTTTTGTTATGATCATTTCAGCTATGAAAATGACACTCTCGCTCAGATGTTTTTTTCGAAAATTTTTACTTTTTATTTCTTCGAACTATTTTTATTTGTAATCCATTTACAGTTATCAGTTTATCTTTTATATTAAGCTTTAAAAAAAAGCATGAATTCGAGGAATTTGGTTACTTACATTTTGCTTACATTTTCTTCATAAATTTTGTAATTTTCTTTAAATTTAAAAGAAAAGATGTAAACAATTCATTTGTGAAAATAAAACAAATACGACATTCCTTTTGAAAATAATTATCAGTTATCTCTTTCATTGCTTGATATCAGTTAGCTAATCAATTCTCAAATATTATTACTGATCGAAATTTCCCAACCACTGTTTTTCTTCCAAAGCATTCTCACATTTTTTATTGATCAGAATTTGTTATTCATACTGTGATTAGCTTTTCTTCTTTTGCTCTCTCTCTGTCTCCCTCTTTCTTTCCCTTCATTATTATTAGCTCTAAGAAATTTAACTATTTTAAATTTCAAACATTAACACAAATTCATTGGTTTATATATACTAATATAAAGCATTGAAAACTATCACTTTCATGTTGCCGTGAAATAATTTTTGTTTGCAGTTTTTTATCTTCTAGTACCAATTAATGAACTTATCGTTTTTCTGGATTAATAAATCTAATTTGTTAATATTTAATGACTAAAATTCAAATAACAAGATATTTAATTAAGCTCTTCGTCAATAATATAGATGTTTGATTTCCTCATTTGATCGGTTTTCATTAATCGATATTTATTTATTTTCTTATTTAACCAAATTTCGATAATATAATACATATTTTAATTAGTTACATGATTTTAGTATAGTAAATATTCTTCTAGATCATATTAGATTAAACCCAGGAAGTTTCTTTATTTACTTTCTAATTTGCTTGAGAATTTTAACTTCCTATTAACAAGTTTCTAATCTAATCACAAAAAGTTTCTTCCTTTACTCCCAAATGCTCAAATTTCATAGCAATTATTTACCTATATTATAATATGTATGTTTTTAAATGATTGTCTTGCAAACAGTTATTAATCTACTGGAATGAAATGAATTGTTTCCATATAATGATATTATCAGTGATAAAAGGAACAAAATGTAATCACAGAGTTTATAATTCTTTCAAAAAAAACATCAGTTGTTTGAAAAATCCTTTAAAAAATTATCGAAACAGTTTTCTTTCAATCATTTGATCAATGAATCCGAGCAAATCAGTTTTCTTCTAATTATTTGATCAGTTCAAAATCCAAAGGCTTATCTTTCATTCGTTACAGATTTCATGTTCCATTCACTATTATTGCACAACAGTTTTCTCAAAAGTATTGTCCACAATATGATAGCAATTGTTTCTAGGTGATATTCTCGAGAGTTTCTCAATAGTGCAAGAATGTTATCATCATATTTGTCATGATAACGATCATCGCAAGCTACCAAATGTCTTACCTATCAACAATCATTTAATTTTCATAAAAAGCTGGAAATTTTACTAAATTTGCATGAAAAGGAGAAACAGAAAAAAAAAGTTAATAAATGAATGAACTGCTTACTTCAGAATTCTTCATTGTTTATTCTTAAATTCACGATAGAGGGATAGAAACAAAGACAGACAGTGATAATTACGCATATGTGTTTCAATAGAACATCGGTAAGTTTGATTAGAAATAAAATTATTGAGAAATTGTTAAAAAGAGGACTTTATCATGTATTGCTCAAATAGTGTTGCTGTTATCGGCAAAAAAAAAAAAAAAAAAACTTACCATTGATTTATCATTGAAAGTTTTGACAATTGCAGGATTAAATAGTTCCTGCATTTTAAAAATGCATTCTGATAGGATTTTAGACCTTTTCTATATGTTCTGAGGTACTTTGATCTTTTTCTATGCATACTTTTTCAATATTTGAAAAAATTTTTTTCATTTTATTTATCTCAATTGTTAGAAAAGTTCGCGACTTGTGAAAATTTCCTTTTAATGAAAAAGATGCATTCATTTTATGCTACTATAAATGTGCAGGAAATAAGTGAACATAATAGGAAAAAACATCGTCGGAAACGGAGAGAGCATCGAAAAATTGAAGAAAAATCTGACAAAAGTGTGGAAAAGTACAGACAACGTAAAGAGGAACGTGACAAAAGTGTGAAAAAGTACAGACAACGTAAAGAGCAACGTGACAAAAGTGTGAAAAAGTACAGACAACGTAAAGAGGAACGTGACAAAAGTTCACAGAACGAAAAAGTGTAAGTTATTGAAAGTAAATTTTGCAAACATTTCGTTCTTCATGTAATTTTGTACTAAATTACTAATTCTATTTCATGTAACTTAATATTTACATCAATTTAATATTTGATAATTAATTCTTGCTTCATTTGCTAATAGCAATAGGAAATAAATTTAGCAAAAAAGAAATGCATATAATGAAAGCGGAACAACTACGCGAAGATAATCGTCAAATGGAAGTTTTCAGCGATTTAAAGGAACACAAGAGGAAGAATGATTATAGTATGATTATATTTATTCTTCGTTTGAGTAACGCTAATATGAGAAATGATTTGACTAACTTTAGTGTCGGACCATAAAATTTAAATGATATGATTTTTAGAATTACAAATATCTACGCGTCATCGTCCGAAAGTTATACGTGAGCGTCCTGAATCACCTGATAATACTCTACGTGAAGTAAGGCATTAAACAAATGAAATTTTTTTTAAAATAGATTTGAAAAAATAAAATCCCATTTGTTTATTTTACAAAACTGAATAAATTAGTTGAAGTTGAATTAACACCTGAATATATACGATAGCATCAATAACAAAAAATTCCCAGTTTCTGTTACTTCTAATTAAATTAATTCTCTATTATTTTTGTAAAAATTGCGCCTACAACTAAATTGCATTTTAGATAAAAAGTGATATGCCTAACCTGGAGTTAAAGCATGTTCAGAGTAGTGAAATAATATATACCGATGACCAACTCATGTAATATCTTGTATGAGCAAGAAACAAATTAAATGTGTTGTAAATTAAATTTGCATAAGTAAATAATTCATATTTTACAGTCAGTCACTTATTTGTGCATGGCGAACGGAAAACTTTGCAAATAAAAGATCTTATATCATCATAAAAACCAAACTCTCTCAACAAAATTCAAATGATCAAAGATAAATGAATGGGAAGGATTAGATCACTTAGGTCCTGATTCATAATTATCAGAAATTATCTAAAAATAATGGTGGTTTACGTTCACCTTAGCTACTCTGATTCAACAGCAGAAGCTTACATCATTTTTACGATATGATAGAAACTTACTTATGATACAAGTAACGATAGAAGAAGCTTGTAAAGATTTTACGGCATAAACAACAACAGAGTGCTAACGATGCCACAATAGAACCTGTATAATAGTTATTACTCGGACAGCAACAAGAAATATAATAACAGTAAATATATTGTTGATATTATGCAAAATTTTTTCGAGCTAGAAAAAAAATAATGGAAATTTTCAATAATGAAATAAAATGATGCAAACAATGCAATGAAAAACAAAGATTGAATTAATCCCAATAATAATAAAGACACGCATTGTTTTTATGATGCAAACAACAATTTGGGGATCTAACTAAGCAAAATGTAAAAACAAGTTAATACAGCTATTAACATCGCGAAAAGCTAGTCAACATCATCATAAATATAGAAATAAAGATTCTTTATAGAACAAAAATTGGAATTTTAAGATTATAAAAAAGTGAAACACTCATCTATCTTTTTCATCTATCTTTTCCAACTCATTTCCTATCCATATTTTATCTATCAAACATATTCTGAATGATCCATCAATTAAGAAACACTAAAATTTTAAAAAAGCTATTTTTCATTATCTTTTTGTGAGACAATGATCATAATTTTTTGAAAACAAATAAAAATTTCCCGAAGAAAATCTTTCAAT